>NW_020868958.1:30000-35000 GCF_003789085.1 Penaeus vannamei
CACATATACATATACAAACCCAAACACAGCATAAAACGGAAAACCCAGCACTCACGTATAGGCCTACATAAATGTGTGGACATAATATACACATTTACACATACGGTTATAGTATTCTTTCTTCTAATTCTTGTTTATCTTTTGTGAGCCATTATTATTATTATTATTATTATTATTATTATTATTATTATTATTATTATTATTATTATTATTATTTATTATTATTATTATTATTTTTGATAATTTGTTCATTAACGTTTGGAATATCTTGGTGTCATGAATTTAGCTTGACATGAATTTTTGATGTGGATATCCTTTGACTATCCCTTGCCATGTTTTTGTTATTGACATGACTTGGACTTCACCTTGGCGTGATTTTGACTTGCCCCTGACATGATTGATTTCCATTTGATATTACTTTGACATGATTCTGAATTTTATTTGGCATGACTACAACGTCCTCTTGCCATGTCTTTGACTTTTCTTTGATAATATTCTGACTTTTCTTAGACAAGATTCTGAATTTCCTTTGACATGACTTCGAATTTCCTTTGACATGACCTCGAATTTCCTTTGACATGACCGAATTTCCTTTGACATGACTGAGGTTCTCTTGATATGTCACTGACCTTCCCTTGGCTTGACTTTTTCTCTCGCTTCATAATTTTCGATTTCGTCAACTTTAGCTTGACATGAATCTCTACTGACATGCTTTTCCGTGTTCTGAGCGTCTCTCCTTTGATATGACTCACTTTTCCTTGTCTTTTCTTTCTTTCCTTCTCTTGTTTTCCATTAAATCTCCCCCCCCCTTCTTTCTATCTCCTTATCTCCCTATCCTTCTCCTCGTTTTCTTCGCTCTCTCTCCCTATCTTCCCTCCTTCTCCCTATCCCTCTCCCCGTTTCCTAAGCTCTCCTTCCCTGTTTCTCTATTCCTCCTCTCCTTATCCTTCTCTCTGTATCATTCCTCCTGCTGTTTTCCTTATATCTTCCTTACCCCCTCCTTTCTCTCTCCTCTTCATTTCCTCCTTTCTTTTCCAATACATCACTACCTCGTTCTGCCTCCTCCCTTTCCATTCTCTCCCTCTCCCATTTTCCCCTTCCTACACCTCTGCATTTTCTCTTTTCTTTCCCCTTTCCCCCTTCCATTTTTTGTCCGTTCTCTCTTAACCCTTTCCTTCTTCCCTAATTCTATTTCATCCCCCTCTTCCCTCCTCATTCCCTTTGCCTTACTCCCAATCTCCCTTCTTTTTCTCCCCACCCCCCTTCACCACCCCTTCCCCTCACTCCAACTTCCTCTTCCCTCCTCATCCATTTCCCCTCTCCCTCCCTCCTCCTTTACATCAGCCTTCTCCCTCCTTCACGCCAGCCTTCTCCCTCCTTTACGCCAGCTCACCCCCCCCCATTACACCAGCCCCCCTTCCTCCTTTAAACCAGGCCCCTTCTCCTCCTTTACACCAGCCTCCCCCATCCTTTACACCATCCTCCCTCCCCTTTATACCAGCCTCCTTTCCCTTCCACCATCCCCCTTCCCTTCTTCCCACCCCTCTCTCCTTCATTCCACCCTCTCTTCACCTTTCCAACATCCTCCCTCCTTTACACCAGCCCTCCCTCCATTCCACCCCCCATCCCTCCTTTCCATCCCCCCAACCCTCCCTTCCTCCTTTTCCACCACCCCTCCCTCTTCCTTTCCACCCCTCCTTCTTTCCACCCCCCTCCCTTCCTTTTCCACCCACCCCACCTCCTTTCCACCCCCCGCCCTCCCTCTTTTCCACCCCCCCTCTCCTCCTTTCCACCCCCTCCCTCCCTTTCCACCCCCCTCCCTCCCTCCTTTCACCCCCCATTCCTCCCTCCTTTTTCCCCCCTCCCTCCCTCCCTCCTTTCTACCCCCCCTCTCCCTCCTCCTTTCCACCCCTCTCCCTTCCCTTTCCTTTCCACCACCCCACCCGCCTTCCTCCCACCCCCTCCTTCCTTTTTCCCCTCCCCTTTCCTCCCTCCGCCCCTCCTTTCCACCCCCTCCACCCTCCCCACCCCCTCCATCCCTCCCTCCTTTTCCACCCCTCCCCCTTTCCACACACCCACCCCCCTCCTCCCTCCAGCCAAAACTTTCCTCTTCCTCGCGCGCGCGGGCCGCCTCTCGTGGCAAGTGTCTCAAGTTGGGCAAGTCCTCTCTTAAACTTGGACTCGCAGGACACCGCCATTTTTCGTGGCTCGTGAGGAATCCTTTTTCTGTTCTCTTTTTCTTATGGTTTACCTTTGAGCTATTTATAGAGTTTGGTTGTTGTCTTTTTCATTGATATTGTCTTTGATGATTGCAGTATTAAGTGGGATTAGGATTAGATGATGGGGGAGGGGGGAGGAGGAGGAGGAGGAGGAGGAGGAGGAGGGAGAGAGGAGGAGGAGGAGGAGGAAGGAGGAGAGGAGAAGGAGGAGGAGGAGGAGGAGGAGGGGAGGAAGGAGGAGGAGGAGGAGGAGGAGGAAGAGAGCAGAGGAGGAGAAGGAGGAGGAGGAGGAAAGGAGGGAGAAGGAGAAAAGATGAAGGTGGAAGGAGAAGGAAAAGGAGGAGAAAGAGAAGGAAAGTTGAAGGAAAGGAGAAGAATAAGATGGAGGAAGAAGACTGGAAGTAGGAAGAAGAAAAAAAAACGAATTAGAAAAAAAAAATAAAAAAAGAAAAGGAAAAAAAAAGGAAGGGAGGAGTAGAAGAAAAGAAGAAAGAAGAAGAAGGAGAGAGAAGAGGAGAAGAGAAGAAGGCCGGAGGGGGGAGGAAGTGAGGAGGAGGGAAGGAAAAGGAGAAAGAGGTGGCGGAGGAGGAGGAGGAGGACAAGGAGGAGGAGTGGGAGGAAGAGGAGGAGGCTGAGGAAGAGAAGGGGCGGGAAGGAAGAGTATTACACCTTAAGGAATCATCGTTTTCCTCATTATCATCATCATCATCATCATTATTTTTCCCATCATTATTATCATCAATGTTATTTTCACCAACATCATTAGTGTGATTTTTCTGATAATCACTATTATCCTCAATATTATTATCATTATTGGTTTCATTATCACAATTTGTTTTTTATCAGCATTGTTATCCTCCACCCTCCTTGCTATCAACACTCTAATCATAATCATCATGACCCTTTTCACCACCATCACCATCACTATCACCATCATCATCACCATCGTTATCACCATCATCATCATCATTCATCATAATCATCATCATCAGTATTGCCGTCATCAACTTTATCATTATCATCATCACTATTAGCATCATCATTATTATCATCATCATTATTATTACCATCATTATCATTATCATCATCATTACTATTACCATCATTATCATCATCATCATCGTCACTATTACCATCATCATCATCTCTTTTTTCCCTCCCTCCTCCTCCATCCCTCCCCACCCCCCTCTCTTTCTCTTTCTCTCTTTCTCCATTATCATCACCATCTATTACACATTATCTCTGACATTTTCTTTTACATTACGTTTCTAAAAAGCACTAAGACAACCCTCCTTTTTTCCTATTTTATCTAGGAATAGGAATTGCGCAAATATCAATGTTCACGCATTCCAACAACCGCAGTAATTCTTTAAAGAGTATAATTTGAACTTTAAATTCCACATTGTTTTATATGAAATAATTCACGGTCCCAAGCAGAAAATTCGATAACATGCCACGTGATTCTTCAGTTATCAAAAGTGTATCTGATTTGAATTCTGTTTTCATTCTAGTCTTAATGTTTCTGATTATTTATTGTGAATGTCGGTATATTTTATCTTTTCCATATCAATATGAGGGTTATGGCTGATGATATTATTATTATCCTTATTAACATTATTATGATTTTTTTTATCATCATTAGCTTTTCCAGTACTGTTTTCATTGTGTATATCACTATCTTCATTGTTATTATATAGACTGTCATTATCATTCATGTAAGATTAACACTTAGTTCAGTCTACCTAAAGACGATATACGCACGCACACACACACACACACACACACACACACACACACACACACACACACACACACACACACACACAACACACACACACACACACACACATGCAAAAGTGTTTCGGCTGGACTTTAAGATAACCTAAATCACGTTTATATTTCTGGGTTTATTTCATTTACATAGTGTCGTATCGCGTTTTGAATAAATGGTATAATTATCATAAACCTTTCAGTAACCTTTTTTTTTCTTCTTTTAATTATGTAATTTATCTAATTACCATCACCCTTTTTTCTTTTAATTATATTTCATTTATTTAATCATCATCATTATCCTTTATTTTTTTAGCAGGAATTCACAAAATGTTCTTGACTTTCCCCTATTTTCACTGACTCAATCTAAAATGTCGAAAAGTGAAATATTCGTCTGAGTCCCGCTCTCAACTCGCCGTAACTCCTGGTCTATTTCCTCCCACTCAATTTTAGCACTTTCTCTCCCTCTCTCTCTCTCTCTCTCTTTTTTTTTAATTATTTCTCTATCTCTATTTCTGTCTTCGGGTTTTTTCTTTTCTTTTTCCTTTTCTTCCATTCCTCTTTATTTTTGTAATAGTTTCATATATATTTATCTGTATTTTCGCTTTCTCAGGTTTCATCATATCGTCAATAGCGTAATGTAAGACAGCTGTCTATTTTTTCTCTCTTATCTCTTCTTCTCCTTTTCTTTCCCCTTTCTTTCCTTTTACTCTCCGTCTCCACTGCCTGTCGGGTTTTGCCTTTCCTCATCTCTTTCATTTTTTTCTCTTTCGGTTTCCATATATTATTTTATATCCCTCTCATGCATCTTTCCTTCGTTTCAGCCTTTTCTTTTCTTTTCTTCTTGTTCTTTGGTTTTCATTTTTTCCTTTGTCTCATCTTCTTCCCTGCTTTCGCCATCCCCTCTCATCCTCTGGTAATCTCTTTCCTCTTTCTCTTCCCGTTTTCCTTCATCCGAGGGGGAGGGGGGTGTGGCTGGTGGGTGGTGGAAGAAGTGTGTATTTATGTTAT
>NW_020868958.1:42500-60000 GCF_003789085.1 Penaeus vannamei
ATGCGTCGCTGCTTCCAACTCTCGATCCGCCATATTGGAAATTGGATTTTTTCTTGCACCTTCCAACGCTAATTATTTTAATGTTTGGATCCCGCCTGTAGCGAGACTTAAACTTATTGTAATTCCAATCTCCATTAGACTTGCTGGATATTTGATATTTTTTTTATCATTGAATGACTATCATTAGTGAAATGAAAATCTCCCCCAAAAATAGAAAGAATAAAAGAAAGAAATGAAAAGAATTAACTCTCCGAACGACATCACAAAGTAGAATTTTAGGAGTGGGCGATAAAATGGAAAAAGAAAAGGGAAAAATCGTTGCTCAGCCAAGGTAAAGATTTTCCGAGAAAACTTTCAAGAATCGAATGACTCAATGAAAATATTTTTTCTATCGTCAACTGCCCGCTCACTTCCGTAACTTTTCTTGTGTCTCGCTGCGTCCAGTGAGGGTAGACTGGAGAGAGAAGGAGGGAAGGAGGGGCAGAGAAGAAAGAGGGGGAGGGAGGGGCAGAGAAGAAAGAGGGGAGAGGGGGCAGAAGAAAAGAGGGGAGAGGGGGCAGAGAAGAAAGAGGGGAAGGAGGGGAGAAGAGGGGGGAGAGGGAGGAGGGAGGGAAGAAAGAGAGGGAAGGAGAGAGGGAAGAAGAGGGAGAGGAGGAAGGAGGGGGCAGATAAGAAAGAGGGAAGGAGGGGGTACGGAAGAAAGAGGGGAGAGGGGAAGGAGGAAGAAAGAGGGAAGAGGGGGAGGAGGAGAGAGGGGAAGAAAGAGCGGAGAGGGGGAAGGAGGGGGCAGAGAAGAAGGGGGGGAGGGGGAAGGAGGGGGAAAGAAAGAGGGGGAAGGAGGGCAGAGAAGAAAGAGGAGGGGGAAGGAGGAGGGAGGGAAGAAAGAGGGAGAGGAGGAAGGAGGAGGGAAAGAAGAAAGAAGGGAAAAGGGAAGGAAGAAATGGGGGAGAGGGGGAAGGAGGAGGGAGGGAAGAAAGAGGGAGAGGGGGAAGGAGGAGGAAGGGATGGAGTCCGAGGAGAGGTAGATTCATGGGGGGTGCAAAAGATGGAATGGGGGTAGGTAAGGTTTAATTAAAGGAGGATAGAAAGAAGAGATAGAGGGGGGGTGGAAGGGAGGTTAGAGGGAGAGAGGGAAGGGATGGTGTGGAAGATGGGTATGTTAGAGGTAGAGTGATGGAGTAGGTAGGGTGGAGAAGTGACATACGAATAGAAGAGATGGGGAGAAGGGGACTGGGAGGTATACTGATAGAGGAAAAACAGGGGAGGAAGGGAGGGAGGGGGCGGGGGAGGAAGGAAGTGCAAAAGGAGGGGAGGGAACGGAGGGGGAAACGGCCAGGTCGATGAATATAGTGAGGGGGCGGGTAGAGTGATGGAGGGGGGAGGGGAGGAGGAGGGTGAAAGGGGGATGCGGGATGAGGATAGACGGATGGGGTGAGTGGGGGTTGCAGGTAGAATGATGAAGAGGGGTAGCGGTGGGGAATAGAATGACGGGATGATGGCGTTGGGGGGTTGAGAGTCACAAGATCGGTAGCTGTTAGGGTGTAGAGTAGTTGGGGAAAGTCTAAAGGGTTATAATTTTGACTTGGAGTTGTTGGGGGAAGGTAGTGGTTGGGGGTAAAATGGAGGGGAGGGCAAATATTCGGTTTAAGATAACAGGTAGATTGATAGAATAAGTGGAATTAAGAGTCTAGAACGACGGGGGATGGATACCGGTTAGGGGGCAGCAGGAGGGAGAATGGACAGACGGGATAGACGGGGGAATTTGAGAGTGGCTAGGAGGCCTGGAAGCAGTAGCAGGCAGTAGGCTCATCCCGAATCCTCATTCCTCGCCTCTGAATCTTCGCCTCATTTCCTGAGTGAGGCGAGAAGTGGAGTCCAGAGTAAGTTGCTCTTCTGAGAGGAATGAGGAGCCGAGAGGAAGGGAGTGCAGGGTGGGAGGGTCAGCAGGGAGCTTCGTGAAGGGTGAATGGCCATGGAAGGGGAGACAGGGGGTGGCGAAGCACAATTGAGACCTCTGTTATACGTGCAATTATTGGAAAGTTTAAAGGAGAGAGAGGGGGAGGGGGTTAGAGAGAGAGAGAGAGGGAAGAGATGGAAAGAGCGAGAGGGGAGGAGAGAGAGGAAGAGAGAGAGGGGGGAAGAGATGGAAAGAGAAGAGGGGAGAGATGCGAGAGGGGAGGAGAGAGAGGAAGAGAGAGAGGAGGGAAGAGATGGAAAGAGAGGGGAGAGAGAGAGAGGGAAGAGATGGAAAGAGCGAGAGGGAGGGAGAGAGAGGAAGAGAGAGAAGAGATGGAAGAGAGAGAGGAAGAGATGGAAAGAGCGAGAGGGAGGGAGAGAGAGGAGAAAGAGAGAGAGAGAGAGAGGGAAGAGATGGAAAGATGGAGAGAGAGGGGAGAGAGAGAGAGGGAAGAGATGGAAAGGGAGAGAGGGGAGGAAGAGAGAGAGAGAGAGAGAGAGAGAGAGAGAGAGAGAGAGAGAGAGAGGAGAGAGAGAGAGAGAGAGAGAGAGAGAGAGAGAGAGAGAGAGAGAGAGAGAGAGAGAGAGAGAGTATAAAATCAAGAAGATCTATTATATCTAAACATAAAAAGAAGAAGAGCAGAGGACTTACTATTACTTCATATAAAACGGACAACTTTACGACCGAAAAAGCAATGAGTGGAAGGATGGCCATTAATAACTGTGGCCTCCCATACACTGCAGATGAGACCTAGTCTAGCCACCGTTGGGATTCCTTCGAGTGGGAAGTTTAATCATAAATTGATAATGGTCGTTCATAATGGGGCGAGGAGATTTGATAATGATGACACTTTAATGATACCTTTGTTGACGGTTCCTGAGACATACAGCGTAAGACTGAATTTATCTCTCTTGGTGTGTGATGGATTTACAACGTATATTCCTCTATGTTACCGTTGTGTGAGTACACTGTGGTATACACTGGCATACAACATACAGCATACACAAACATATACAACACACAGAGAGAGAAAGAGAGAGAGAGAGAGAGAGAGAGAGAGAGAGAGAGAGAGAGAGGAGAGAGAGAGAGAGAGAGAGAGAGAGAGAGAGAGAGAGAGAGAGAGAGAGAGAGAGAGAGAGAGAGAGAGAGAGAGAGAGAGAGAGAGAGAGAAGAGAGAGAGAGAGAGAGAGAAAGAGAGAGAGAGAGAGAGAGGAAAGGAGAGAGACGGGCAGACAAACAGAGATATATATAGAGAAGGGCGGAACATATAAGTAGATATAACGATAAGTGGATAGAGACAGCAATATGGAACCTGCTCAGCTGGAAGCCACAAACCTTATCATCACCACGATAAAGACGCAGATAACACGAATGCAAGTAAAGATAAAAGGCTGGAAGACGCCGCGGACAAAATCTAGGATGTCTGTTCCGGCACTTCGAGTTTTCCGAGGGAGGCGCCTTTCCGTTCGGGTCCTTGGCCGTCACCTGGAAACCTCTCCGTCCTTATTCCACTCCTCTCGTCATGCTGTCCTAATCCGACGCGCCTCGCCATGCTGCGCTGATATGAGGCCATGCTACACGCTGCGCTGATATAAAATCCTTGCCATTTTGCACTGATGTGACACCCTGTGCCATGCTGATATGACAGATCTTGCCGTGCTGCATAATACCTCTTTCTCTGCTGCAATGATATGACACCTGACACGTCATCCATTTTGCTACCTACTACACGCATATGTTGAAATCATAGACTTCAGTTCACTACGTTTTGTATTTACTTTTAATCTTTTGGGTCCATGTTTCTTTTTATTTTCTTTATTTTGTCTATCTCTACTTTACTGTGTATCTGCCTGTTTGTCCATCTATTTGTTTGTTAGTCTACATACATGACCATATATTCATCTGTTCGTAGAGCTAACAATTTATGTCAGTCACCTAACACAGGGGATGTTTTAGAAGCAAATAAACAGGCAGTATGTCAAAGCAAAAAGAATATCCATTGTAAGAAATGGAATTAAACTAAACTTTTAAACCCCTCTCCCCCTCTCCCTTTCTCTCCATTCCTCCCTCCCACCCTTTCACCCACTTTTTCTTCCCTTCTTCCCCTCTTCCTCATATTCCTTCTTCCCTTATTCAGTCTGACCCTTTCTCCTTTCTTTCCCATCACTCTCTCTTCCATCGCTCTCCAATTTCTCTCATCCTCTCCTCATCTCTCTCTCTCCTCCTTCCTCTCTCTCTCTCTCTCTCCTCTCTCTCCTCTCTCTTCTCTCTCTCTCATCTCTCTTCCTCTCTCATCACTCACTCACATCACTCACTCACTCACTCACTCACACTCTCTCTCTCTCTCTCTGTGTGTGTGTGTGTGTGTGTGTGTGTGTGTGTGTGTGTGTGTGTGTGTGTGTGTGTGTGTGTGTGTTGTGCGTGTGTGTGTATCTCTCCCCTTCTCCTTCCCCTCTTTCTCCTGCCCCAGTCTTTCCGTTTCTATCACCCATTCCCTTCTCCTTCCTCTCACCCACCCTTCTTCTTCCTCTATCCCTTTCTAAGAAGTGTGTAAACAATATAAGTTGACAGATAAAGGGATTTGTTATCTAAAGTAGATACTAAAAACAGATCAATAAGTAGATAAATAGTAAAGTAAGTTCATGGATAAACAAGTAAATAGCAAAGGATAAATAGATAAGTAGATAAACGAATAGATATCTGGAGTCTGGAGTAAGGGAGACATAGGGCGGGGGTGGGGGGATGGGGGTGGGGGAAGGGGAGACATATGGACGCGAAAAAAGGGGGGGGTAAGTGGTAAGAAACTGGGATGAGGGTAAATGCTGGGATAAGGGGTCGAGATAAGGAGATAAGGGGGCCTGACTTAAGGAGGGACAAACCAAGGGTAATGGCGAGAGGTAAGATCAAGGGAAATTAGGTAAGAGCATTAAGGGAACGATGTAAGGTTGGAACGTGGTAAATGGCCCAAGGTTATGAAGGGGAGGAAGGGAGGAAGGGAGGAAGGGGAAAGAGGGAAGTGAGGGGAAGAGGGAGGTGAGGGGTAAGGGGTAAGGGGAATTAACGAGAGCCGGGAGAGATTCGCGGTGTCCCCCTGTAGGCCGCCGAAGATTGAGGGGAAACTCTTGATTTATGAGCCTGGAGTGAGGGGAGGAGGGGGGTATGAGGGGGTACATGCGGAGGGGAATATGAAGGGGGTATATAAGGGGTTACATGAGGAGGGAAATGTGAGGAGGGTACAGGAGGAGGGGGATATGAGGGGTACATGAGGAGGAGAATATGAGGGAGGGTACGTGAACAAGGGTATATGAGGGGAGTAGACGAGGAGTGAATATAAGGGGGGTGCATGAGCAGGGTATATGAGGGGGGGGTACATGAGTAGAGGAATATGAGGAGGGGTACATAAGGAAGGATATATGAGGGTGTACATGAGGAAGAGAATATGAGGAGGTGTAATGAGGGGTACATGAGGGGAGTCCCATGAGGAGGGGTATATGAGATGAAGTACAAGAGGAAGGGAACGTGAGGAGGGGTACCTGAGAAGGAGAAAGGAGGGAGGAAGGAGGAGAAGGAGAAGGGGTCTGACCGGATAAAGATGACAGCGGAAGGTGGAAGATGAGGAGATAGAAAGGGAGAGAGTGGATGAAGGTGATGAAAAGGATGTGAAGGAGGGAATGAGGACAGAGACGGCGTAAGCGAAGGGAGAGCTAAAGGAGGGGAAGATGAGACAATAGAGGAAGATTGAGAGAAAAGAGAGAAGAGTTCACTGAAGGGTTGGCAAAAGGGGATTGAATGAGGGAAGGGGGAGGAATTAGGAAAGGAGGAACGGAGAGGCAAAGGAGAGGACGCACAAAAGCATGTGCGTGCATGCAAAGACTCGTGTGCTTATTTGTATCTATCTGTCTCATTGCCTGTTTGTGTGAATATATACATAAAATATACACGCACGGCACACACACACACACACACACACACACACAACACACACAACACACACACACACACACACACACACCACACACACACACACACACACACACACACACAGCGCACACACACACAAACACATACATCTCTACGGAAAGACAGATAGAGCGATGTATAGATACGAATATATTCATGAATCCATATATAGATCCTTAAATATTCATTCACAAACATAACTCCCAACTCATAACCCATTCACAAACATAAGAATACTCTACCAACGATTTGAGTAAGGCCTGGAAATCGGCATCAATTATTTCATCAAACAAAAGAGTTCAGTTCAATCTGAAATAACCTGACGAATTCACAGAATCGAAAGCGATAAAGTCAAACCCACTTGGCGTCATGTCACAGTGGCTTAGCCTCTCTAACTCTCGGGAAAAATAAGAGAGGACAGGGAGAGAGAGAGGGGATGGAGGAAGAGTGAGGGAGAGAGGGGATGGAGGGAGAGTGAGAGGGGATGGAGAAAAGTGAGGGAGAGAGGGGATGGGGGAGAGTGAGAGTGAGAGAGGGAGGGAGAGGAGAGGGAGAGGGAGAGAGAAGAAGAGGGAGAGAGAGAGGAAAGAGAGAGAGTAATATATATATATATATATAATATATATAATATAATATATATATATAATATATATAATATATATATAATATAATATATATATATATATATATAATATATATATATATATACATATAGATATATATATATATATATATATATATATATATATATATATATATATATATATATATATATATATATATATATATATAATACATATAATATATAATATATATAATATATATATATATATAATATAATATATTATAATATATATATATATATATATATAATATATATATACACACAAACACACACACACACACACATATATAATATATAATATATATATATAGTCACCACACACACACACACACACACACACACACACACACATACACATTATATATATATATATATAATATATATATATATATATATAACTACATATATATAACTTATATATATATATATAATATATATAATTATATATATAATATATATATATATATATATATATATATATATATATATACAGAGAGATAGAGAAAGTGAAGAGAGAGAGAGAGAGAGAGAGAAACGTTTAAAGGGAAGGAAATTGGAAATATATATAAAAGAAAAAAAAACTTTTTTTTTCCGATGAGTTTCCCCGTGTCCTTGACTGGACATAAAAAGATTTAGTTATCTTTTTATACGATTCAGAATTACTTTTTGATATCTTGGAGTTCATATTTTGTGTCCAAGTGATGATAAGAAACATTATGGGTGAATAAAAACGTAATCGCAACTTTTTTTACAATGTAGGAACGGCTATCTCGGTCGAGCGGCTATCGTGCGGGGTTCTCTGGGGCCTTCTTGGCGGCCGATACAAAGGAGGCTCGGGCTCTAGGCTGGCGCTCTGATATAAGTGCTCTTTCTCGGTCGCTCTCTGTCGTCGCCTCTTTCTCTGTCGCTCTCTGTCGTCGCCTCTTTCTCCTTTTCTCTGTGTCTCTTGCTCTCGTTCGCCTCTCTCTGTGTTCTTTCGTTCGCGTCCTCTCTCTCTCTCTCTTCTCTCGTTCTCTCGTTCTCTGTTCTCCTCGTTTCTCTCTTCTCTCTCTCTCTCTCTCTCTCTTCTCTCTCTCTCTCTCTCTCTCTCTCTCTCTTCTCTCTCTCTCTCTCTCTCTCTCTCTGTCTCTCTCTCTCTCTCTCTCTCTCTCTCTCTCTCTCTCTCTCTCTCTTCTCATCTCTCTCTCTCTCTCTCTCTCTCTCTCTCTCTCTCGTCTCTCTCTCTTCTCTCGTCTCACATTCTCTCTCTCTCTTTCTCTCGTTCGCTGGCTTTCTCTGTATTTCTGCCCATCAGTCCATCTATATGTCTGTAGGTTCTGTCTGTCTCTCTTTCTCTCTCCCTCTCCCTGTCCTCTCCTCTCTCTCTTCTTTCTCTTCCCTCTCTCTCTTTCTCTCTCCTCTATCTCTTTCTCTCTTTTCTCTCTCTCTATCTCTCCTCTCTCTCCTCTCTCTGTCTCTCTCTCTCGCTCTCTCTCATGCTTTTGGTTCATATGGTTTCCGCAACGCAAAAATATCTGGGACTAAAGGATCGAATGTGTATAATATTTTATGCGCTTTGTGAATGTTTCAGTCCTTTGTTTTTAACGTCCTGACTATTCTCTTTTATACGTATTCGAAATTAATTCATAATTATGTGAATTCTGTCCAGCACATATTTTCGTTCTTTTCCTTTTCACAAACAGATCCTGAGTGTTTGATGTATCATATTCTGTATTATAGAGTTGATAACATCTTTCACAGGACTGACTATCTTCTTTATTCTTTTCAAAATGATTATGAAAATACATTTCCAGTTACCAGAATTGCCTTTTCGACGTAGGTTGTTTGCTTAATTTAGTCTTTCTCATTTCAGTGTAATATCACTCTCTCCTTTCATATTTTTAAATCTTTGTAAATTATTAAAACATTTAGTACATATATTTAACTACTGTCTTCTTTTTTTTTGTTACAGGTAAGCATCAGCTGTCTCTCGACGCCCCTCGTAGGAATAAGTACAATCTCTCCTTTTTTTCCTTCGTAGATAAATAGTTGCTGAGGAATATGGTATCTGTGAATTGTTGCAGCAAAGGAAAATCTGCGACAATAGTTCTGAATATTGGCTTGCACACCGAGGGCAGAAAATATTTGTTTTGGATCAGTCTGGATCATTCAAGCTTTCACTACTTTTAGTCTTTCTTCCTCTCTGCTCCTCTCTGTCTGTCTGTCTCTGCCCCTCCCTCTCCCGTCTCTCTCTCTCCACTTCACCCACTCCACTTCACTCGACTCGACTGACCTCTCACCTCCACCTCACCTCCACCTCACCTCCACCTCCACCTCCACCCCACCTCCACCTCCACCTCCCACTCCACTCCACCTCCACCTCCACCTCCACCTCCACCTCGCACCTCTCCACCTCTTCTTCTTTCTTTCTTTTATTTTTCCTTCACCTTGCGATTTTTTTAACCCATCTTCTAGAAAGCTCATTTCAGGCTGTATAATCAGACATTCATTAGGAATGTGTATAGATAATCCCTGTGTTGATCCATCCAGAATTCACTTTGTCATAATTCGAGGGCAGTATACATCTCTAATGAAGTTTGCTTGCCCTCCCTCGCTGAACAAGAGAGGAAGTTGCAAGATTCCCAAGTCAACGCACGCTGTGCTTTGTTGCAAAAATCATGAAATCAGTTCCCTGTTGTCGATTCTTTTTTCGTGGGTGGAGGGAGAGCGAGAGAGAGAGAGAAAGAGAGAGAGAGGGGGGGGAGAGAGAGAGAGAGAGAGAGAGAGAGAGAGAGAGAGAGAGAGAGAGAGAGAGAGAGAGAGAGAGAGAGAGAGAGAGAGAGAGAGAGAGAGAGAGAGAAAGGAGAGAGAGAGAAGGAGAGAGAAAGAGAGAGAGAGAGAGAGAGAGAGAGAGAGAGAGAGAGAGAGAAGAGAGAGAGGAGAGAGAGAGAGAGAGAGAATGAGAAAGAGAGAGAGAGAAGGAGAGAGGGAGAGTATGAGAAAGGAGAGAGAGAGAGAGAGAGGATGGCCTCAACTTAATGATGAAATTAGTTTCCTGTTTTTTTTTTTTTTTTTTTTTTCGTGGATCATCATGAGCGACAAGACAGGTTGCGTTTCGTTAATCATCGTTGGGAGGAGAAAGTGCAAATTTGTATTATATTTATCACGATAATTTTTCGGTATTCATTTCGTTATATACACTGTTAGAAAAAATGGGTAAGAGTAAGAAAACGGTAAACCTAGTATCCCAAATAGCTTAAACACTTTAAACACTTTATTATGTCTGTCTTACATAATACATTATTGAATTTGTTTCTACAGATGACAAACAGCCCTTGTAAGCAAAGCCTTATGGGCAAGAAAGTACTAAATGTTAGATAACATTTAAATACAAACAAACTAAAGGAGAATGATAACAAGACAGCGAAATTAAAAAAAAAATGAAATAGAAAACTGTTTGGAAATAATTAGTAATTAAGAGCTTCAAATGAACATGGGAAATACAATCAATAAATTATAGTCCAATAAATCAAAGAAACAGCATAAAACTAAATCAGTAAAACAGCTTAATTGATGGAAAGATAAATATCACATTCAATAATTATGATAAACATGACAATAACTGTAAAAGTCAATAAAATAATAATACAGTCAATAAAATAATAAAAACGCATGGTAATAACAATATTAATAATAAAACAGCTATAATCTTAATAAGGCATAGCTTACCCTTTTAAAGGTAAAACAGTTTACCCTACAGTGTAATAGGGTAAACTGTGGGAAATTAACCATTTTTTAAAAGGGTAAATCGTGTATCGTTTTTACTCCTTATTTCGGATAAACTGGAATGCTAATTTAACTCTTTTGTATCTAATTTACCCTTTCTATAAGGTGATATGCTGCTTTATGCTTTGTGTAACTAATTTACCCCATCTGTGGGAGTAATAACAATTGCAGAAATAACCCCTGTGTGCCTAATCTACCGTTTCTTTGGGGGGAAATTATTGAGGGGGAATCGAATTATTTCCTTTATTGTAGTAAACATTTCTAGATCTATATTAAGAATTACAAAATAATTTATAATATAGTATAATCCTTAACATAGAATTTGAATATATCCTGACTTGAAAAAATATGTGTATATATAAACATTCACACACAACACACACACACAATATATATATATATATATATATATATATATATATATATATATATATATATATATATATATGTATATATATAATGGTCAAAAGCAAAATAAATGTGCTAGACATCTAAGGTCATGCAGCACTATAGGAAGGTACAGTAAAGTGTAGTGAAGGGCGGTGGAGTTACTAGCTAGTTCCTATGCGTCAACTATCTAGATTAATATTGAAAAGGTTAAAGATGGGTAAAGGTGTTGAGAATGAATGGGTTAAGGTAAGGTTAGGTAAGGGGATTAGATCAAGGATATGTATGCAGAAGGAGAACAGGTTGTCAAAGCAGAAAGTGTGTGTTGTCTGATAGGTTGGCAGGTCGGAGAAGGGAGAAGTGGGGAAAGCAGAGGTGCGGGCTGCAGCAAAGCGTGGGCAGGACAACAGAATGTGTGGAACTGAAAAAGGGGCATTACATAGGGGACACAGGGGCGGATCAGAACGTGACATCAGATATAAGAGGGAAATACGTGAAGGAGGTCTCACTCTCCTGTTCTTTCTGTCGGTATGCTTCTTCACGTAAGGGGCAGAGAAGGGAAAATAATGCTCCTTTTGTTGGCAAATTAAACCAAAAAAAAAAAAAAAAAAAAGAGAAACCTGTATCCTTAAGCTAAAAAAAAAAAGATAATGAAGAAACCCATGATTCTCTCACAGTGCTCTTCCTGTCGGCAAATTTCTGCTCATATTCGCTAAAAATGGAAGGAAATTTGCTTACACTGTTAGGAAGTTAAAGGTAGTACCCCCCCCCCTCCATGTAAAGAACGTTAGATACGGTCCCCTTTGATCTATCTTTTATCTAAATTCTAATTTGTGTGTTTGTCCGAGAATATATCTAATCTCTAACTTTTTTTTGTTCGATAATCTATATATTTGCCAGTATTAAATAGAATCTAGGACTTGTTGCCATGGAGGGAGAGCGAGACCGAGAGAGAGAAAGAAAGAGAAAGAGAGACAGAAAGAGAGAGAAAGAAAGAGAAAGAGAGAGACAGAGAGAAAGAGAGACAGGGGATGGCTCCTAACTTAGCAAACTTAGGCCTTTTTATGGTAGGTCGTAAAACTATATAATGATTCACAAAGCTTAGCCATAACGATAAGCCATAAGGATTACTTATAGGGATTTGTCATGTAGGCAAATGCCATTAGGGAGGGCTATAAGGATGAATAATATCCAGATATGGATAGTAAAGGTGAACTGAATGAAAGGACAGTAAGGGTGTAGCACAAGGTAGACCTACACGGAGATCTGTAAGTGTGTACTTCGACTATTACTTGAATTAAACGTAGGAATGAGGTTTAAGAATAGGTATTTTGGTTGAATTTCGATTTTTTATGAAGGAAATAACATCAGATATAACTATAAAGTAGTATTTCTTCTAGAAAACTGTCATAGCAAATAATCGGTCAGAAGAGAAAGAAAAGCAAAATCAAAATAAAAGGAAGGAAACGGAGAACGAGGCGAAGAGAGAGAGAGAGAGAGAGAGAGAGAGAGAGAGAGAGAGAGAGAGAGAGAGAGAGAGAGAGAGAGAGAGAGAGAGAGAGAGAGAGAGAGAGAGGAGAGAGAAAGAGAAGAGAAGAGGAGAGAGAAGAAGAGAGAGAGAGAGAGGAGAGAGAGAGAGAGAGAAAGAGAGAGAAAGAGAGGAGAGAGAGAGAGAGAGAGAGAGACAGAGAGACAGAGAGACAGAGAGAAAGAGAAAGAGAAAGAGAAAGAGAAAGAGAGAGAGAGAGAATTTCGGACGCTCAGATTAAGGTAAGACGGACGACTCTCGTTTTCTGTGGATTGTGGTCAGGTAGATACTTGTCTCCGAAATGGCCTTTTTGCTCGGGGATACTTCGGCAAAAGAGGAGGTACTGTGTGTTACATTCATCGCAGGAGAGAGAGGTTTATGAGTCTGTGTGATGGGAAATTTATGATTTTTTTTCTACCTTTCTGTGGATTTTAGAGAGGGAATTCTTTCGGTATTTGTGTTTGTGGGAAGGAGGGAGGGAGAGAGTGAAAGATGGAAGAGAGAGAGAGAGAGAGAGAGAGAGAGAGAGAGAGAGAGAGAGAGAGAAGAGAGAGAGAGAATAGGAGAGAGGAGAGAGAGAAGGGGAGAGTATGAGAAACGAGAGAGGAGAACGAAGAAATGTGAAGAGATAGAGATAAGGAGAAAGAAGACGAACAAGAATAGATAGACAAACATATAGATTGATAATAGACAGACAGATAGATAAATAGACAGTTAGAGAGATAGATAGATATAGTAGATAGAGAGAGAAAGACAGAGGATAGAGAAGAGAAGTGAGAGAGACGAGAGAGAGTGAGAAGAGACAGAGAAACAGAGAAAGAGAGACAAGAGAAACAGAGAGGACAGAGCGAGAGCTAGAGCACAGGAAGAGAGAGACGAGAGAGAGGAGAGATGAAAGAGAGAGAGAGAAGAGAGAGAGAGAGAGAGAGAGAGAGAGAGAGAGAGAGAGAGAGAGGAGAGAGAGAGAGAGAGAGAGAGAGAGAGAGAGAGAGAGAGAGAGAGAGGACGAGGAAGAGAGAGGAGAGAGAGAGAGAGATGAGAGACAGAGAGAGAGAGAGAGAGAAGAAGAGAGAGAGAGAGAAGAGGAGAGAGAGATGGAGAGAGAGAGGAGAGAGAGGAGAGAGAGAGAGGCAGAAAGAAGAATTAGTGTGAATAAACGCGCCACGCAGATATATTTCCCTATTAGATTAAATGAGAAACGAACAGTGCAATGGGAACACGTACCCTAACTTTTAAAATATGCTGCCTTTGCTAAATGCCGTCAAAGAAAATCCTTTTGTTCATTCGAATGCTTAGCACATGTACATACTAAACGCCGGCTCGTGAATATGTATAACCTAACCTTGCAATTTAGGTTAGCGGAGAGTACTTAAACGGATTCAAAATACGAAGCATAATGGCATGTCACACGTTCAGCGCCACGTGGAGAATTAGACTTTAATGAAGGTCTAAGTGCTACACCTCCTTCAGGTTTAGGTTTCTTGATCCTTCACCTCAGCTGGAAGGGACTCAGGGGTGGGGGCGGTGGTAGGTGGTGGTGGTGGGTGGGGGGGGGGATGTTCCCATTTAAAGATGGCGGCGTCGAGAGCGAGAGAGGCATCTGTCATCAGGGAGCGAGGAGGACATCGGATCTCTGTGGCTCTGTGTCTAACCTGTCTTTTCTTTTTTCTTTCTTTTGTCTGCTTTTTTTCTCACTCTCTTTTTTTTTCTCCTTTTCACGTCTGTCTCGTGGTTTTGTTGACTTTTTCTTTTGTTTTGGGTGTAGGTCTCCCTCTTTCTTTCTTTCTTTCTTTTCTCTCTTTTTCTGTCAGTTTGTTTCTTTTTGTTGTTCTGTCTTTATATCGCTTTTTCTCTATCTCTTTCTCAGTCCATTGCATCCCCGTGCCCTCTCTCTTTATCACACACACACACAAACACACAACACACAAACACACACACACGCACACACACACACACACACCACACACACACACAACACAAACACACACACACACACACACACACACACACACACACACAACACACACTCACACACTCCTTTTCTCTCTCTCTTCCCTCTCTCTTTTCTTACCTTCCGCCATCCTCCATCTGCTTATTTTACCTCTATCTATCTCGCCGTTTCTCGCTGTCCTTGGTTCATTCCGGATTCTGCTGTAACTAATGCTCTGTCCTCTTGCAAACGGTTTTAATTCACTCCCGCCTCGAGTCTTTTATTGCTGTTGCCATCTCTCTAATGTATGTAATTATGAGAGAGAGAGAGAGAGATAGGGAGGGAGTAGGGAGGGTGAGAGGGGGAGGAGAGGGAGATGGAGTGGAGAGGGGTGAGAGGGTGAGAGGGAGAGAGAGAGAGAGAAGAGAGGAGAAGGAGAAGAGGAGAGAGAGAGACGGAGAGTGAGAGAGAGAGAGAAGAGAGAGAGAGGAGAGGGAGGAGAGAGAGAGAGAAAGGGAGAGAGAGGAGAGAGGGGGAGGTGAAGAGAGAGCGGGAGAGCGGGAGAGGGGAGAGGGAGGGAGGGAGAGAGAGAGAGAGGAGAGAGGGGAGAGAAGAGAGAGAGAGGAGAGGGGAGAGAGAGGAGAGAGAGTGAGAGGGAGAAGGAGAGAGGAGAGGGAGTGAGGAGAGAGAAAAAAAAATAGAGGAAGGGAGAGGGAGAGAGAGAGGAGAGAGAGAAAGAGGACGAGAGAGAGTAGAGACGAGAAGGAGTGAGAGAGTGGAGAGAGAAGAGAAGAGAGAGAGAGAGAGTGAGTGAGAGAAGAGAGAGAGAGAGAGAGGAGTGAGAGGAGGAGCATGAGGGAGAGAGGAAGAGAGGAGAGACAGACAGGACAGACAAACAGACAGACAGAAGGAGAAAGAGAGGAGAGAGGGAGAGAAACAGAGAATTGTAATTTTTTTTCTTTCTTTTCCTACTCCTGTTTATGCATTCTATAATTCAGAAATTCCAAAGACAAATATATATATATATATATGATGAATATATACAAACATTGAATATTTCGAGTCAATTTTTCAGCATACATGAATATTTGTATACACGCTTAACATCCATTGAATTCTGTAACTGCCGCGAATACACAATGGCGGAAGGTCTTTCAGGGTTTGTAAACATTCAGGGGGAGGGGTTCTTTTTCCTTTTATTCATTTATTTATTTTGTTGATGCCATAACAGTCTGTCAGTCGTCTGTGAGATTAGATAAGTGTTTACATCACAGCATCTTTTTTTTTTTTTTTTTTTTTTTTTTTTTTTTTTTTTTTTTTTTTTTTTTTTAGAAGTCAAATGTTTTTCATCTAAGGATAAGCTAGTCTTTGGAGATTTTAGGTGTCACTCTTGGCTTCACGAGTCTTGTAAGTGAAGGGTTTTGTACAGCAGTTCTGTTTCTAGTGTGTGACTGAGAGAGAGAGAGTGAGTGAGTGAGTGAGTGAGTGAGTGAGTGAGTGAGAGAGAGAGAGTGGGAGAGAGAACAAGAGATTGAGAGAGAACAAGAGTTTGTTCTGCTGAAAATTGAAGTCATGTTTTCATAATGGGATGTTTTTTTTTTTTGCTTATTCATATTCTTTTTATAATGTATAGGTTGAGAAGGCGAACCGTACGCTCGTAATGTTCTGTTTTATATTTCAATTTCATTTTCTTGCTTTGATCCATGTCATTATCATCAGTATCTTCCACAATATATATTTTTTTCTTCGTCCTTTTTTTTCCTTTTCTTTATTTATTTTTTCTTTCGTTCTTTGTTTTTTCTTATTTCTTCTCTTTCCCTTTCTCCTTTTTCTCTCTTTTACTTTTGCATCTCCTTGTGCTTCTTATATTTCATCAGTTCATATTGTGGAAAACAACAACAACAAAGCAGCTGATTTTTTGAAATATATAAACTCACTTTCTATGCAAGGTCGCCGACATAATTTCATCCAGCGATATGCAAAGCGACTGAGTGTGATTTTATTTAAATTATTTCAAGTACTTTTACTATAGAAAAAAACAATAACAATAACAATAATATTATATCATTTGAAGAATAAATAATAATAGTACACTGCAATGAATAGAGATAAAGGAGTAACAGGACTATAAAAGAAAAAGAAGAAGAATAAAGATAATCGGATAAAAAATATATTATCGTGAATGAAATATACAAGAAAGAAAACTATTCCATTGAATAAAGGTATACCATGAAAAATCCATATAGTAAAAATGAATAAACATACACCAAGGGAAAGGAACTGCAATGCAACGAAGAAAAAGAACAAGGGAGGGAGAGCGAGAAGAAAAGAAAAAAAAAGAAAGAAAAGAAAAAAAAAAAGATAAGAAAAGAAAAAAAGAAAAGAAGAGAAAGAAAGAAACAAAAAGAATAAGAATAACTATGAATAACACTCCAGCTACGACTCCGACCGAAGACATGACCACAGCAAAAGCCCAGCCCCCAACGGTGAACAAAAGCCCCCCCCCCTAAAAAAAAAAAAAAAAAAAAAAAAAAAAAAAAAAAAAAAAAAAAAAAAAAAAAAAAAAAGGGTACGTTTGGCAACATGGCCGTAAAGACCCTCCACTAGCAAATAGCCCGAACCTGACAACATAGGATTTTGTTGAGTTAGCATCGCCTCCCGACTCTCCCTCTTAGAGCAGGAAGTTGGCGTGACGGTGCCAAGAATCGGTTAAGTGCAAGAATTCGCCGGTGAGCTGCCCGGGGGAACAAACAAACAAATAAATAAGCGGGGGAATGAGACCTATGGAAAGGCTGCATTAACATAATCACGTTCGGGAGGGATGTCGTCTGTGAAATTACTAGCCATTTTTGGAAGGATGTGATCACCTTTTTTCTCCCCTTGTTTATTATGGATGGTTGGTATGTTTGTACTTGGGGTATCGCTCTAGTAGTGGCAACGATTAAATTTGAATGGAGGAAAGATAGGGAGAGAGAGAGAGAGAGAGAGAGAGAGAGAGAGAGAGAGAGAGAGAGAGAGAGAGGAGAGAGAGAGAGAAAGAGAGAGAGAGAGAGAGGATGAGAGAGAGAGAGAGAGTAGAGAAAGGAGAGAAAGAGATAGGAGAAAGCTGGAGAAAGGAGAGAGAGAAAAGGAAAGATGAGGAGAGAGAGAGAGAGAGAGAGAGAGAGAGAGAAGAGAGAGAGGGAGGGGAGAGAGAGAATGAGAGAGGCCTAATCTCCTCTGATATAAGAAGGCATGATTAAGTCCAAAAGTAAGGGTGTGAATATTAAAACTAGCATATTGATGAATTTTATTCGAAAGGGTGATGGGTTCTTCTATCAAAGTTTACTGTATTAATTTCCAAAGGAA
>NW_020868958.1:65000-70000 GCF_003789085.1 Penaeus vannamei
ATCCCCTCTCCTCTCGCCTTTCCTCCTGTCAGCTTTCTTCCTATCTCTATCTCGATTTGTTCACCTTCTTCTCCTTCCTTCCGGCTTCCTAATTTCCAGGACCCGTTCTTGGCGGCGGAAGTCTCCTCCGCCCTTCCTAGCTGTCTCTCTCATCACTTCTACGGTACTTATCCAGTTGTCTAGCACCTCTTTGTTACTACTTAGCACCTGTCTCACCTCCTTCCTGAATTTTAAATCTGAATTTTTTTCTTTAATCCTTAGGTCTTTAGTTCAGTCCTCTTCTTCACCTCTGAAGTCATCCTACATACCGCATAGTTGCCCAACTGCACTCTCCTTGATACCATTTTACAGTCTCTAATCTCTTGTATATGATATAGTCCAACTGTGTGTATTTCCTCCAGCTTGGTACATCGCTCTGTACTCCTTCCTTAAATTAATATTTACGATTACCATTTCCTTCCTTTTTTGGATAAACCACCGCCATCTGCCCTTCCTCATTCCTCTCCAGAATAATATACTTACCCATCACTTTTGTTCCTTTCACCAACATAGATTTTCATCTTTAGGTACTCTCTCCGCTACTTTATCTGCCTCATTCCAGAAATTTTTCTTCTTTGCTTCACTCCCACTAGCAGAGTATGTTTACTGATTACATTCATCCTCATGCTGTATATACTAAGCATCAAATTCATTACTCAGATATACTCCGCCTCCAGTGCATTCTTAATATATTTATATCTTTGACTTACTTTTTCACCATTTTTCCCCCATCTATGCCAGGATAAACCAGTCCGACTTCAGCTCCAGTGCTCCTAGCGTGTTCCCCTTTCTTTTCTGCTTCATGTCAGCCAACCCTCTGCCTTTGCCAGTCATAGTGCTAAAAAACACACTCCCACTGGAATGCTTCTACTCTTTATTATCTCTAGTTGTCTCAGAACGTGTTTTCTCCTCCATCTCCTCCTTTGCTCAACAGTAATTTACCTTCCACTATATCCTGCTGGTCAGGGTATGGTGGAAGGATAGTGACAGTGACGACTGCAAGATATCTGTTTTGAAATTCAAATGCACAATTGATATATTTAGCACAGGTTATAAGCCATTTACCCTTCCTAAACATATCAATATATATATATATATATATATATATATATTATATATATATATATATATATATATGTATGTATGTGTGTGTGTGTGTGTGTGTGTGTGTGTGTGTGTGTGTGTGTGTGTGTGTGTGTGTATGTGTGTATGTGTATGTGTATGTGTATGTATCTATCTATCTATCTATCTATCTATCTATATATAATATATATATATATATATATATATATATGATATGTGTGTGTGTGTGTTGTGTGTGTGTGTGTGTGTGTGTGTGTGTGTGTGTATATATATATATATATATATATATATATTATATATATATATATATATATATATATATATATAGTATGTGTATGTGTATGTGTGTGTGTGTGTGTGTATATATATATATATATATATATATAATATATATATATATATATATATTATATATATATATATATATATATATTATATATATATATATATATATATATATATATATATATATATATATATATATATATATATATATATATACATATATGAGCGTATGTAAATGCTGCTACAGCGAAATGCAAGTATGTGTAACCCTGTGTATGTGAATAACAAGTAATGATAATGAACGAAGCTGTCAGTTAGGAAGCTTGTCAACAACGTGCGTGATTTATTGAGCATTAAGGAAGGGGAGGCCGAAGGAAACGAGGAGAGGAGAAGGGGAGGAAGGAAGGGGAGGTGAGGAATGGATGCGAAAAATCTTGGTTTGCCATGATTAGAATTTTGTTATGAAATAAACAACAGCGTCTTCGATGATCAAAAGATGGAAATTATCTACAGTATCAATACGAAATAAAGGAAAATTTAAGAGAAATTACGTATTTCGCAGTAAAAGGGAAAGTATGGTTATGTAAGATACGAAGAAACACGTAAAAATAAAAAAATAAAAAAGGTTTGTTGCAGATATGTGTGTTTTCATTATTATGTCGATGATGGTAAGAAAATGGTTACATTAATGATGTAGAAATTATGGTAATTATAATAACACTGTTGTATTAGTAATTATGATAACGATCATAATATCTATCGTAATGATAATGATAATTATAGTAATAATAATGATAATAGATAATAACAATAATAATAAAATATTGATGATAATAAAAGTAATGTCATTAATGATAGCAAAAAGGATAATGGAGATAATGATATTAATAATGATGATCATAATTGATGATAAGAATGATAACGGAAATTGAGAATTAAATACGTTTAATAATAAAGAGAGAGTCAAAAAAAAATAAAAGGAACAAATGCAATGAGAGTATGCAAACAGTACATACAGTAACTGTTTTGTACTGCATCTGCAAAGGCATTCCTATTATGCATTCTACCGCTCTCAGAAATCCTTGCATATTGCAACTCCAGTGAATTAATGTAGGCATACCAAACCGCACAAGCTTCCATCCAGGTAATTATACAACACTGAGGCATTTATGGAAGGGTAATGTAGCAATGGGAAAAGCAAGCACTGCGGCTCTGCTACATCCAAACAAACATATATATATATATATATATATATATATATATATATATATATATATATATATATATATATATATGTGTGTGTGTGTGTGTGTGTGTGTGTGTGTGTGTGTGTGTGTGTGTGTGTGTGTGTGTGTGTGTGTGCATATACGCACACACATTCACACACTTTTATCCTGTTTCTTTCTTCCTCTCTATCTCTTTTTGTTTTACATTCTTCTTTTAATTTATGTCTTTAATTGTTAGTATTATAGATACCGGGACCATGACTAAGAGTTCAAAATACTGACAAATACAAATAAAACTCGCATAGAAGCCCCCAAAACATAAACAATTAATCATGCAACCCTATTACATCAAATCATGACTAATGCTCATGTGTATGCATGAACATTCGTCATACTTTTGTAATTTTGCATGATATAAATAACAGAATCCTGCGGCTTTAAGAAGAGGTTCCAGTTGGCCTGCGATTATTAGCCGTAATAAGTCATAACCGGCTCAGGGAAGGCCCACTATCAGCAATTACAGTCTCCTTGGCCGTCGCTTGTAAAATGTTACCCCCAATAAACATTTTTACGGCAATTAAAATGTTGAAGATATGGATTCGGCCATCTATAAAAGTCGCTCTTATTTCATTTATTTGCGAGAACCGTATTCATTAAAGAGATCCGCTCGAGAATTGCCTCCCGGCGCGACCGTGTTTCACCCGGGATCTTGGTCGGGTTCAACTATCGACTGTGGGAGCGTCTCGTTATCCTTCCTTCGCAAGGGATAATCCGGTTCGTTCAAGCGGAGGGAAGGCGGTCCAGTCTCCAGGTGGTTCTTTATGATAAAGGCTAGTTGTTGTATCTCTCTCTTCTCATTGTTATATTCATTCTCTGTCTCTGTACCTCTATCTACCTCTTTCTACCTTTCTATATCTCTCTCTCTCTGCCTCTCTCTCTTTCTCTTTCTCTCTCTCTCTCTCTCTCTCTCTCTCTCTCTCTCTCTCTCTCTCTCTCTCTCTCCTCTCTCATTCATTCTGTGTTCCTCCATCACCCTCTAAACTCTTCTGCTCTCCTCTTTTTTTCTGTGCCAATCTCTTCGCCAATTTCTTATCCAGATCGAATTTATAAACTCAATCCGACAAAGCTGATTCCAGATCTATCGATATCGGTCTCAAATGTATTTTCATAGTTTTATAAGAGGGTTCACGCTAACAATATTTTTTAAAGCGTTATTCTAACTGTTTACTATTTTTTAGACACATTTTGTTTTTTTCCTTCTGATCTTGTTACATTTTTGACATTTCCCTTTTTGCTTATTGTATTCAAATTACCCTCTTTCTCTCCACAATTGCGTCTGTTTATGCATGTTTCTAATTCTCTATTTTTTCTCAATCAGACAATTTTCTTCGTGCATGTTTCTAAATCTTTCTGTATCAGATTTCCACACTTTGATCTTTTCTCTGTATTTGCATATATCCAATTCTCTCTTTATCCTTTTTTCACTCGGTTTATCCTTCTTCATTTATTCACTCCATCTATCCCTTCTCAGTTCATTCACTCCATTTATCCCTTTTCCATTTATTCACACCATCTATCCCCTTTTCCATCGATTCACTCCGTATACCCCTCTCTCATCTCTCTCATCCATTTATCCCTCTTCCATCTATTCAGTCGATTTATCCTTCTCCCCCCCCCCCCTTTTTCTCCCCAAAGCCTTACATCATCGGAATCGCGGATGACCTTCGACCCGCCCACGCCCGTCGCCGCCCGATTGCTTCAGCCCCCAGTCCGCTCCGCTGCCGTTTCGCTAAGCCAAATACACGATGGAATTAATATGCTAACTTCTCCCGTCCGTCCTCGCTCTCCTCTTCCTTTCTCTCTTCCTTTCTGGGGTTTTCTGTGCCCTAATTTTTTTTTTAGTTTTGACTGTTTCTTCTTCGAAACTGTTGTGCTTTTCTTGGTTATTTTTTAAGATTCTGTTTTTTTTCTTCTTCTGGTCTGTTTTCATGTCTGTCCTTTCGTATATGTTGGTTTCCTTTCTCTCATTAGGTCTCCTTTTCCTCCTTTTATTTTAGCCCCCCCCCGCACCTTCCCATTCCTTCTTCCTCTTCTCAATCTTCTTCCTTTTTTCCTCTTACTCCCCTTTCCCCCTCTTTCCTCCTTTTCCCCCTTCCCCTCTTCCTTTCCTCCCTCCCCTCCTCGTCCTCCTCCTCCTCCTCCTCCTCTTCCTATTCCTCCTCACTCCGTCTGTGTTCACAGCCTCTGCCCTATGCATAATTTCGTGATTTTCTGCCTATTGATACGAGTCATTAGGGAACTGGAGTGTTGGGTTAGCGCTGATGATGTTGACGCTGGGTCAGCCGTGCGGGTCGGCGAGGGCGCGGG
>NW_020868958.1:75000-97500 GCF_003789085.1 Penaeus vannamei
TATGATAACAAATCCTTATACTAAAGAGAAAAATGTAAAAGCCAACTGTCTTCTCATCTCGTTCTTTTTTTATATATTTGACATTCTTTATCAAGATTAAAACGAAAGAAAGAAAGAAAGAAAAAGGAAAGGAAAATATTTTGAAAAATCAACAGAGCCAACTTTTCCAGACGAGTGAATGAGCGACGTTTCTAATCAGGAATTTGTCAATAAACGCATCTAATCAAGAGAATTTGATTAATAGTTATACCTTTCGTAGCTCATCACTTATGCGAACTGCTGCCGGATATGGTGAATTATTGCGTAATACGTTTTGTGTGCGTGAATAATGGGTTTCATTGCAGACAAACGTTTCAGGTACACTACCTGGAGGTCTCATCCGGCCATGCGCATTGTTGTTTTCTCTTGTTCCTGCATTTCGTTTGTTTTGTTTATGGTTTTTCGTTTTCTTTGTGATGGTGGCGATATGAATGATGTTTTGGTGTTTATGAATAAATAAAAAAGGCACAATATGCCTCCCTTTATTTATATCATTATTACCAAAATAAAAATAAGAGGATAGTCGTCTTATCTTAGGTATTGTTTAATGATGTCTGTTTATTCAAAATTATCTTCGTTATTAGAATTAACCGGCTGACACTAGATATGTTTATCAGTATAGTACATGGCATATCCACTGTGAGTTTAGTTTGTTAATTATCTTTACACATAGATTATTCCTCAAGTATTTAGCCATCAATAAGCCAATTATTTTATCCGGAAATATCTTACTTTTATCTTATACTGATATTAGCAATGTCAATACCATTATGATAATTGAAATACCTACGATAATAATATCATCATCCATATGACATTCATAAAAAAATCAACGAACGGTGAAATCAGGTAAAGTGACATGTCTATTGACTCCTTTGTGGCTAAGCATTTGCAAAGCCATCTAGGTGTTGAGACATTTCACAAAGCAAGTGGGTTAACTACAGTGGATTAATAATTGCATAGTACAAGCGATAATCTGGCATAAATATGATTAACATTATAATCATTGATATTAATATGAACATTGCTGATATACTGATATTAGTGTCATAGCTTCAATATTGCTGTCACACATTATAACAATGATCTTTATCATTTTCATTACCATAATGAATTCGAGCCTGATTTTAATGATCGCCCTATCCCATAATGGTTATTATCATAATATCTACTACTAGTAAGACAGCATGATCTTCTTTGTAATCTATGTTTTTCAAGGTAGGAAACGATGAATAGATTTCTGATATGAAAAAGGACTAAACCAACTTTATTCATCGCATTCACGCCGATGGGAAGTGAGTGCACAGAGACGATGATATGAGCGGACATTGACACGGAGATGAAAGATGAACGAAGGCCTTTCAAAGATGGAGGGATTGTGTATCCGTCAGTCGTGGGGAGGTTTGTGGGGGATGCGTGTAGGATGGGGTGGGGGTGAGCGGGTGGGGTGGGGGGGGAGGTAAGAGGTGTGGGTTTGATTTTTGAATGTGTGTGTGTGTGAGAGAGAGAGAGAGGAGGGAGGTAGGAGGGAGGGAGGGAGGGAGAGGAGGGAGAGAGAGAGAGAGAGAGAGAGAGAGGAGAGAGAGAGGAGAGAGAGAGAGAGAGAGAGAGAGAGAGAGAGAGAGAGAGAGAGAGAGAGAGAGAGAGAGAGAGAGAGGAGAGAGAGAGAGAGAGAGAGAGAGAGAGAGAGAGAAAGAGAGGGAGAAAGAAGGGAGGAAAAGAAGAAAGAAAGAAGAAAGAAAGAAAGAGAGAGAAAGAGAAAGAAAGAGAAGAAAAAAAATAAAAACATTCAATAATTGTATTGCTTTTAGAAATAGGAATAGACTCAAGCACGGAAACAGTTAAATACATTACACATGCTACTTGGAGATCAGTGACGGATGATCATGTAAACGAGAAGGACAGTGTTGACTTTAACTGCAGTAATCACGTTGACATGGCAATGATAATGATGGCAACTTTGATACCAATAATATGGGTGAAGCGTTAAAGGGAATCACTTTGATCATAATCCTAATGGCTGTAACATTCGCGACATCAAATATAATAATTACGGGGATCCTGATGATGATCCTTAAATCATGCTAATGATAATTCTTATTTGTGGTGCATTGACCTGAAATGGTGTTACGATGATTATGATAATGATGAAGTAGGTAAGTATGTGATAGTAGTGAGAGAGAGAGAGAGAGAGAGAGAGAGAGAGAGAGAGAGAGAGAGAGAGAGAGAGAGAGAAGAGAGAGAGAGAGAGAGAGAGAGAGAGAGAGAGAGAGAGAGAGAGAGATGATCCGGAAGAAAGAGACGAACAGAGAGAGAATGATGAGATAAAAAGAGAGAAAAAAAGACACATCGAGAGAGTTTAAGAAATAAAATCAAAAAGAGAAAAAAATAGAGAAAGAGAAAACGCAGAGACGAAAAAAGAGAGAGAGAAAAAAAACTAGCGATCAAAATCCTCACAATCCTTCGCTTTCCACGCCGTAGTTTTCGAATCGTTTTCGTGTTAGAATAATAAGAGGTGAAGGAGGGCCTCCCGAGCGCTCGCTAACTTAGGCGCAATCTTAAGAAATCTCTAATGAGTCGAGAGGAGGGAAAATGATGCCATGTCGTTATTCTTTCGCGGCTGATAGGAAGAGGGAGAGGGGAGGGGAAGGAAGGGTGGGAGGGCGGGAATGAGGGAGAGGAGGGGAAGGAAGAGGGGGAGGAGAGGGGGAAGGGAGGGTGAGGAGGGGAGGAGGGGAGGGGGAAGAGGGAGAGGGAGGGGAAAGGAAGGGGAGGAGGGGAAGAGGGGCGGGGAATGAGGGGTGAGGAGGGGAGGAGGGCGGGGTAAGGAAGAGGGAGAGGGGAGGGGAAGGAAGGGTGAGGAGGGGAAGAGGGGGCGGGGAAGGAGGGGTGGAGAGGGGAGGAGGGTAAGGAAGAGGGAGAGGAGTGGGAGGGGTGGGAGGGGAGGTGGATAAGGAAGAGGGGAGAGGAGGGTAAGGAAGGAGGGTGAGAAGAGGGGAGGAGGGATGAGGAAGGAGGGTGAGAGGAGGCATGAGGAGGGGAAGAGGGGCGGGGAAAGGAGGGGCGAGGAGGGGAGGAGGGGTAAGGAAGAGGGAGAGAGGAGGGAAGGAGGGGTGAGAAGAGGAGGAGGAGGAGGGGTGGAGAGGGAGGAGGGGTGAGAAGGAGGGTGAGAGAAGAGGGGAGGGTGAGAGAGGGGAGGAGAAGGTGAGGCAGGAGGGTGAAGAAGGAGAGGAGGGGTGAGGAAGAGGAGCGGGAAAGGAGGGAGAGGAATGGGTGAAGGGCGAGGTGGGAGGGAAGGGATGGGAGCGGAGAATAAGGAAGGGAGGAGAGGGGAGAAAGACACGGAGAAAGAAGCGGGGAAGAGGAAAACAGTGAGACCGGAATAAGAGAAGAGTAGGACAAAGTGAGAAGGTGATCAAAAGGGGAAAAGAGAAATTTGGAAATGAAAGGAACTAAGATGGAAAAGAAAAAAAATCCGTTTCGTATCTATAGGACAGGAAAAGACGAAAGAGAAAAAAAAATAGTAGAAAGATTCAAACTAGAAACTAGAATTTGAGATTATATCAGAATGAGAGATAGAAATGATAGGAGGAGAGAGGAAAATAACAGAAAAAATATAGTGTTTGTGGCATCACATGGTCATTCGAAAGTAAGATAGAACGACCGAGATATAACGTAAATCTTGAGTCAAGTGTCGAGGCGGAAGACACAGAGAAGAGAAAACTACGAGATCAGGAAGTCATTAAAAAGGAAACGATAGAAAGGGAGAAAAGAATGTGGGAGAGGAGAGAGAAGACAAAAATGAGAGAAAAGGCAAGAAAGAATTCTGAAACGATGGAGGAGGAGTGTGAGGAAGAAGAAGAGGAGGAGGAAAAGGAGGAAGGCGAGGAGGAGGGAGAGAAAGGGAAGGAAGAGGAGAAGAAGAAGAAGAAGAAGGAAAAAAGACGAGGGGAAGGAGGAAGAGGAGGAGGAGGAGGAGGAGAAGGAGATGGAAGTGGAGGTGGAGGAGAAGGAGAAAGAGGAGGGAAAAGAGAAAGAGGAGGAAGATAGGAAAAGGAGGAGGAAAGGGCAGTAGCAAGAGTTAAAAGAAGAAAGGGGGAAGAGAGGAAGAAGAAGAAAATAGTTGAAGAGAAAGAGGAAGGGGGGAAAGGAAGACCGGGAGGAAAAATGGAGGGAAGAAAAGGAAAAAGGGGAAGAACAGAAAAAGAAAGAGAAAGAAGAGGAGGAAATGGGGAAAAATAGGAGAAAATGGAAGAAGCGGCTGGGAAAGAGAGAGGAGAGAAAGAGGAGGAGGAGGAGAAGAAAGAGGAGCCGGCGGTGGAAGCGAAAGGCAGAGGAGAAATAAATTCGGCCAAAAAGAAAGAGAGGAAGAGCAAGAAAAGAAAAGAGAGGGAGATATTGGCACTTAGGGAAGAAAGAACGGCAGACGTTAGGATGTTAGAAGGGCTTGGGTACGATCGCTTCCTGGCGCGGGAGGATTTAATACAGTGCGTAAGGAAGGAGGGGGAGGAGAAGGGAGAGGGGAGAGGAAGAAGGGGGAGAAGGGAGAAGGGGGAGAGGGGAGAAGGGAAGGGGAAGAGGGGGAGAAGGGAGAAGGGGGGGGAGGGAGAGGGGTGAGAGGTGGGTTGGAAAGGGAGAAGGGGGGAGAGGGTGGTGGTGGAAGGGAGAGAAGGGGAAAGGGGGGATGGAAAAAGGGAGGGAGAGGGGAGATGGAAAGGGAGGAGGGGAGAGGGGAGAGGTAGTGGGGAAAGGGAGAGGAGAGGGGAAAGGGGAGATGGAGAGGGAGAAGGGGGAAAAGGAGAGAGGGAAAATGGAAAGGGAGAAGGGGAGAGAGGGGGAGATGAAAGGTAGAAGGGGGAGGAGGGGAAGAGAGGGGTGGTGGAAGGGAGAGGGGGATAGGGAGAGGGGGAGATGGAGAGGGAGAAGGGGTAGAAGGGGAGAGGAGGGAGATGGAAAGGGAGAAGGGGGGTAGGGTGAGAAGGGGGAGAGGGAGATGGAAAGGAGAGGGGGAGGAGAGGGGAGAGAGAGAAGAGGGGATAGGGGGGAGAAGGGGGAGAGAGGGGGAGATGGAAAGGGGAAGGGAGGGGGGAAGGGGGAGATTGGGAGATGAAAGGGAGAAGGTGGGTAGAGAGGGAGATGGAAAGGGGAGGGGGAGAGGGGAGATGGAAAAGAAAGGGAGAGGGGGGGAGATGGAAAGGAGAGGGGAGAAGGGGAGAGGGGAGAAAGGAGAGGGGTAGGGGGGAGATGGAAAGGGAGAAGGGGAAAGGGGAAGGGAGAGGGAGAGAGGGGGAGATGGAAAGGGAGAAGGAGAAGGGAAGGGGGAGAGGGGAGAATGGAGAGGAGGAGATGGAAAGGGAGTAGGGGGGAGAGGAGGAGATGGAAAGGAGAAGGGAGAGAGGGGAGATGGAAAGGGAGAGGGGTGATGGAAAGGGAAAAGGGGGTAGGGGGAGAAAGGGGGAGGGGGTGATGGAAAGGGAGAAGGGGGGAGAAGGGGGAGATGGAAAGTGAGATAGGGCTGGGGGAGAGGAGAGGGGTGGTGGAGAGGGAGATAGGGCTGGGGGTTGAGGAGTGGGGTGGTTGAGAGGGAGAAATCGAATAGGAAATAGGGTTGGAGGAGGAAGAAGAGGGGGTGAGGGGAGAGATGGAAAGGGAGATAAGGTAGGGAGAAAGAAGGCGTGGATTTGGGCTAGAGGAAGATGTATTATATGAGTGAAAGGGAGAGATGAAAGAGGAGATATGGAATAGGGGAAAGGGAGACGTAGGTAAGGGATAAGAGGAATTCAGAGAAAAGGAGATATGAGTAGGGAGAAAAGACACATGATGAAGGGAGAGGTGAGTGGAAGGAGAAGAGGACATGGCGAGATAAGGGCGAGAGAGATATGGAACGAGGGAGAGGAAGGGATAGGTTTGAGAGATGGAGACACGGGTAAGAGAAGGGGGAAAGAGGGAAATATGGAACGGGGGAAGAGGAAGACATAGTGTGAAGAGGACATGCAGTGAGGGAGAGAAGGAAGCACGAGATGGAGGAAGAGGGAAACATGAGGTAAAAAGGAAAGGGAGTCAAAGGTGAAGGGGGGAAAGAGGGAGACATAGGGTGAATAGGAAGGACATGCAGTGAGGGAGAGAAGGAAGCACGAGATGGAGGAAGAGGGAAACATGATATAAAAAGGAAAGAGAATTAATATAAGGGGGAAGAGGAAGACATAGGGTGAAGAGGAAGACATACAGCGAGGGAGAGAAGGAAGCACGAGATGGAGGAAGAGGGAAACATGAGATAAAAAGGAAAGAGAATTAATGGTAAAGGGGGGAAGAGGAAGACATAGGGTGAAGAGGAAGGACATGCAGTGAGGAGAGAAGGAAGCACGAGATGGAGGAAGAGGGGAAACACGAGATAAAAAGGAAAGGGAGTCGAAGGTGAAGTGGCAGGGAGGGAAGTGGAATTGAGGGAAGTTCGAGCAACCTCCATCACACACGTTAACGTCTAGGGTGAAGGGGGAAGCGCATTAGGGTGAGTCCGAAGAGGAGACAAAGGCAATAAGAGTGAAAATCGGGAAGCGCGCTGAAGGGAACCTGAGGAGGAGAACCACGATCTGCGACGACGGAAAGAGTGACGGACATAAAACGTGGAAGGAAAATGGAAAGGGTGAAAGGGAAGACGAAGGAATAAGGCAACTAATGATGATGGTGGAGAGAGATCACCCAAGAATAATGACGAAGGGAAGGAAATACATTAGGGTGATGGAGGAGGGCGGGGAGAGGAGGAGGAAGGGGAAGAAAATGCAAAATATCAGCGTGAGCGAAAGCGAGACGAGAGAAAGACGCAAGTTGTGGTGAGGAAATGGTCTCCAGGGTAGTGGGCATAAGAAGAGAAAGAGAGAGGGAGAGAGGGAGAAAAGGAGAGAGAGGAGAGAGAGAGGAGAGAGGGAGAGAGGGAGAGAGGGAGAGAGGGAGAGAGAGAGAGAGAGAGAGAGAGAGAGAGAGAGAGAGAGAGAGAGAGAGAGAGAGAGAGAGAGAGAGAGAGAGAGAGAGAGAGAGAGAGAGAGAGAGAGAGAAGAGAAAGAAGGAATGAAGAAAGAGAAAAGAGAGAAAGAGTGAGACAGAAGACAAGAGACAGATACTGAGATTTTAAAAAAATCGCTCAAGGGGATACAAAGAAGAAAAACGCGAAGACCAAGAAGAAAATGTGGAAAAGAAAGAATCTGGAAAAGCCAAAAACTAGCATGAATATTAGACAAATAAAGGATGGGAAAGAGACGTGGCAAGTTGGGAGAAGCAAATTTGCAAATGGATGTAAAGAGGAAGAGGCAACATTGTTCCTTGCGGAGATGGAAACCAAGAGAGACGGGGAAAGCGAAGACGACTTTAGAAACGTAATGATTATCGGAAAAAGGAAGTAAAAATAAATTATTTCAAGGGGTTGTACGGACGGCTGGAGATGGAAGAGACAGGAGGATAAAAGAAGGAAGTGGAATGATCTAAGCACCAGGATGCGATAAGCGAAAGAAAATGAAAATGGAAACATTATACAATTAGGGAGAGTAAAAACGGATAACGAGCTTACCAAAGAAGAAGAAAAAAGAGAGAAAGCAAAACAAAGCAGAACAAAACAAGAGATTGAGAAACAGACATAAAAGCAACATACAAAACAAAAACAATAATAATGATTTCAAAACATGAAAAACAAACCCTTAAAAACAAAATTACAAAAAACAATAATAACGATTTCAAAACATATAAAACGAAACCTTAAAAATGAATTAGATCAATAAAAAAGAGAGAAAGAAAGAAAGAAAATGCGAGAAGCAAGAAACAACAAAGCGGCGCGGAGACGGGCCCGGAAGGAGAGGAATCTACTCGGCGAAGGAGGTCAATATAACGCAAACAGGAAGTGGTCGGAAGGAGATCACGAGAGCTGCTGATAACGGCGATAAACAGGGGAAGCAGGAAGTTCGGGAGATAAAGCTGGGATGGAGAGAAGATGATCACTTTTATTTTCGTGGGAGAAAATATGGCGAGGTGTGAAGAGGTAAGAAGGGACACATAATATTGATAATGGCTGCAGTAATAAGTAATAGTAATGAATAAAAAGAATAACGATGATGTTGATGATAATGACGATGTTGGTGATTATGATAATTCTAATAAAAATTATGTTAATGATCATTACAGTAATGATGGTGATTATCATCAGTAATAATAAAGTTACTAGTATCATTACTAATACTTCTACTGCTATTACTACTACTAATATTACTAATGACGATGACACAGATGATGATGATTAGGATGATGACTAGAATGAGGATGAGGATGTTGTTGTTGTTGTGGTTGTTGTTGTTGATGATAGATATAATAATAATGAAGATGATGATAATAACAATAATAGGAATAATAATGATAACAATGATAATGAATATAATAATAACAATGATAATAATGATAATAATATTGATGATAATAATGATGGTTACAATGATAGTGATAATAGTAATGATGATGATAATGCAATAATTATAATAAAGATAGGGCGTGACATGTGAAAATGCAGATACTATTATATAAAATTAGAAATTCAGGAGAAGCCAACAAACGCACGTAGAGAAGATAATTATTACTCTTGAGGAAGAAAAATAAGGAAGCGTTTATAAGAATAGGAAATGAGAATCATTACGTAAGGAAAAAAGAAAAGAAATATGAACCAGAATAAGGATAAAGCAAACATCCTTTACTTTGGAAATGATAAGGAAAAATAAAGCGTATGTGATACTTTAATTCCGGATGAAACAAAACAAAACAAAGCAAATTCTATATGATCTGACGTGAAATCAGAATTCCACATGAAGCAATTTAATTTTTTAAATTATTATACTTCTCTGAATTAGTTATCGGTCTTCTTACAAGAGAAGCTCTATAAACAACATTACTACGTCGATGTAAGAACTCTGAGTGTGTGTCTCAGGAAGTTGTTCGTTGCCATGGAAACCATTTATGGGGTTCTTGATTGGATGAAAGTTTGAAAACGATCCACTTGTACTGAAAGAAAATCAAAAATCGTTTCAAGAAGGTAGTCAATCATGACAACAACAAATTACCTGTAACGCAATGCAGGTAACGATACAATGGTGAAGGTCAGTGTGTTACACGAGAGAAAGGGCAATACTTGGCTGGGGGAACTTAACTTATTATTATGACTATATCAGAATGCCCTACTGAAGAATATGGTCTCGTTTTACAAAAGAAGGAAAGGATTTCATAATTTGTGTAGGGTAAGAAATACCAACGGCCAAGCTTTCAATCACACAATTGTTGGACTTTCGAGCAGATGCGAAAAGTAAATGTTAGATATGTCTGTATTCCGACAGTAGTTTTATAATTTGGATATTAATACTGGTAAAGGATCTGTCAAAATTTCTGTTCCCTTGATATATTATATCTTTTTGTTGTTGTTTCTAACTATGTCCTGCAGAATCACCAGATTGTATGGTAACCAGACCAGTATTAGTTCCCAAAATGGATCTTCAAGTAGCCTCGTTATTGAGACTGAGGAGCCTCTGAGATTACCTTTTGAATGATTTGAAAATGAGGGTACTCAGTGTAGAATAGACCTAGAAAGAGTTTAGGTCACGCGAGACCCGTCTTATATATAATGTAAAATGTATATCAATCTCGAAAATATTATCAAGAAGCAATGATTACACACGCTATTATGTAACTAATTTATCAATGGGCCGGATTCACTACACTTACGATCGTAATGCATTTACCAGCGGTCATTTACAATTGCGTATACCAATAATGGTGATTCACGAAGAGATTGTAACTCGCATCGACAGAGTTACAATCGAAAATCGCCTCGTTCTGATGGTAGCCAACAAAGGATTCTAATAAAGCAATTCCTCCAATTAGCGAGCGCCATACATAATGTTTTTGGTTCTTTCGGCTAATCACGTAAACAGAAATAGAAACAGCGAGATATTTAGAATTATTGTTTCAGGTAAAACACCAATTAAGCGCATGTAGAAAACATGTAATCAAGATTTATTCAATTATATTCATCATCTGGGATGTTAATAGACTTTCCTGGCTATTTATCGTACAAATAGAAACTAAAATTTACACTGTTATATCAATATATCAGTGTTTACCGCAAACCAGTATCATTGTGAAACAAAGAACTGGTCAAAACGTAATATTCATTCATCACCAAATACAGTCAAATAAAGGAAATATTTCAGGCTCATTCTTGCTCAAGTACTTTGGAGTTTGTTGCCTTTTGACAAAGCTTTATTCTTGCTAGTTTCATGTGAAATTTACATTGATTTGCCATGTCCATATTGTGATATGTTTGCCATTATACTAATTATATCAGGTATAATAACAATCCATAAATTTGGCTTAAATATTGATTGATTTTAGACGATCATACGTGATGACATCGTCTTCCCGGTAGTTGCCAGTGCTCCGGTCACTGGTAACATTTACCATGGTAACTCCGATGACAAGTTGTTAGTGAATACCATCGCTGCCTGTTTGTCATGGTAACTATAGTTACTAATGATTTCACCATCGTAAGTGGGTTAGTGAATCCGGCCCCACGTTCGCTCTTATGTAACATTAATTTATCAAAGTTCACTGAAAGAAGTTGCTAAACGCTATTTCTCGGCAATCTTAATTCCACTAACTCCCCGGACTATTTTAAGGCGAGCTCAACGCAGAGACAATGGTAACGACAACAACGCGCCAGAATAAAATGTTCCACGTCCGCGACAGACATACGATCATCACCCCACCTATTTTAGCCATTTCATCCCATTGTTTCCCCGTAATTACCACACGTGTCTTAGCCATAATGGAACACTGAGAGGTCGTTTTCACGAGCATTATTTTCTTCTCTTTTCTCACTCTTTTTACTTTTACTTCTTTTTATGATCGTTTTTTAAGGGGGGAGGCGTCAGATTTTGCGTAACCCGCCTCCATTTCCGACTCTTCATTCGAGCCTTCAGCGCCTCAGCTCTCGCGCAGTTACGGGGATATTTCATAATGCGAAGGTCTTTGATGTCCCGCCGAGGCCGTCTTCCCCGATAATGCGACCACATTTTTAGCTGTCGCCTTTTCATCTCCTTGTCTGGAATTTAAAATAGAACGAAGAAAGGAAAAGAAGGAGAACCTACCTTTAAAAAAATAAACCCAGGTAACTTTTCCCTTTTTCTTAATTAAAATCCTTGATGTCTGGACTTTGACTCTTAATTTAGTCCTTTTCGTCAACCAGAAGTTTAAATCCTATTATCTCTTTGTATTTATCCGTAGTTTCTCTTGGTAATTAGGCCTATCTCATATGAAGGTTAGGATGATCCTCTTCATCGATATTTATACATCGTTTCGCCCAACTAACGCAGTGAAAAGTGTTTGCGAAGTTTATATCAGGTTTTCAAAATTGCTTGCATAAAATAAGATAAAACATAACGTACTTTTCCCTCCTTCAAACCCTATCAGTAACTACGGATGCCCTCAACTGCCGAAAGGCCATTAACCTAAAAACTGCGCGCTCGTCGTACTGTTTTCAGTCGTAGAATTTCGAGTATTCTGCCCAAGCTCTGACAAGGGCGTGTTTTAGCTCCCTTACTAAACATTGCAAGCGATACTCTATGTGTGTTGTGCTTGACCGTAGTGTGGTGGAAGTAGCTGAACGTTGCCTCCGAGAATTAGGTTGCAATTCCATAACAGTCTTTCGGATTTGATTATCTTTTTCTCTTCGGATGTTTTACAATTAGAATGCGAGAAATGTTCGGTATGTAGATGAATAAGCTCATGATTTAGAAGATTACGAAGAATGAAAGTAATTTCAATACTTTTAATGTTGATATGTAATGAACAAAGCCGGAAGACGGAAGCGGTTATGAATACGGCCAATAGATTTAGGTGAATCTCAAAAATGTTCAGTAATTCGCAGCCCTTAGACAAAGGGAGAAAAGATAATTATCAGTCCCTGCCTAACCGGAAAGACAAGAAATTAAGCAGAATATCTCGGTGCCATCAAACAAACAGCTGTTAATATAGCTTTATCATTCGGCTTACGACAAGGTTATTAGTCGGCTTTCCTATAAGTATACGAAAACAAAAGAAAATAAACGAACAGACAACCAGACATATCCCACCATACAACCGGTCATAGAAAGTTCTAGACTGTGTAACTCAAACATTTTTTTTCTTGTCTGAGTCACAGCAAATTGGATCAGGCACTATCAAAGCTCCTCGGGAATCGAGTTTAATCTCAATAAACGAGCTGATGGATACTATCCACACAAAGTTTTCTGAGGACGTGGATTAATTGGAAGAACCCGAGCCACTTGCGGGTATTGGAGGCCCTTACGTTGACAAATGAAGCGCCATCTACTGTCATGGAGTCCCTGCGGCATAATAGCATCTGTGTAGTCTTTGTTTCTTTCAATTGTCATTCTGCGCATTTGAGTGTAGTTAGAACGTCGTTGGTTCACTGTATTATACATATTAATGCTCGTCAAAAAAATGCTTACGGAGCAAGGAAAAGAACACTCATGGAAAAAATATACCTCATTAAGAAAGTAAATGAGGAATATAATGAGAGACGAGTTCATTATATCTCTCAGCAGAGCCGTAAATTCCGCCTACATGTGTTGCTCACTGAGAGCGTCAGTGCTCGGAATTAATGCAACGGAGATACCTTATTTGAAAGTATTTTCTTCAACAAATAATAGTAATAATGATATCTATAGAAGTTACGTGATATAAGAAAAGAAAATTTATGAGAACGTTTGAAATACCGTCCCATAGCAACCGTCTAAGCTAAATGTAACATTTCTATAATTCTGTATCTCTATATACACATCATATACCTGACGTATGATTTCATTGATAAGCCTATATGCATATAGATCTAGTGAATGCATTGCACTGTATACGTATCCTTATATATGCATGTATAAGCCTATTTTCAACATATGCAGTATTACAGAATTACATATACAGACAATATACATTAATATTTTCCCACGTATACATAAATAAACACAATGACTCGCAAGTTTACTTAATTTCCCTTGGCCGCAGTTAATAACATTTTAGTTAAAACATTGTACTCGAATATATAAAATTCTCACTTTCATAAATAACTTACTCCATCCATCCACATTTCAAATCATTTAAAAAATGAAAATAAAAATGACAAGTTAAATGTCTGTTCATACCGCGACTTCATTTTAGGTTAAGTTCTTCAATGTCAGCTTCCAAATACGTTTTCCGAGAACATGTACCTTAAAGTGTCCAGGTGGAGTAGCAAACTTTTATCAAGAGTCAGGTAGAGCAGCGTATTAAATATGAAATGAGACTGTGAATAAAAAACAAGCTATGAGAGAAGAGCTGCTGGCCATCGTGTACATTTCCGCCCATGGCCGAGCAACGTGTTTCTAAAACTAACAAACCAAACAGCAAAATATTTGAAAACATCTGTACACATTTATGTTTTTTTTTAATTTGAGGTTAAACGTAATCCATAATATGGAAGTAAAGGGTGAATAATGATGGTAGTAATGAGAATATGGAGATGGATTGACATAGGAAACTATAATCGGCGACGGAAAATAACGGCGTAAATCAAGGAAAACTAATCGCAATTAGTAATAATAAGTGAATATAGGAAAACAAGTAACGTAAAATCAGAGTAAAATTGAAGCAATAAATCAAACGGATTCCGACGAGCAATTCAAAAAATCAAAAATTCACCGGTACCGGTATCCATTTAAAAGATCTACTAAAACACCTTATACAGTAACACCATACACATACACAGTTATGTACACATAGACAAGTATGTACTGATATATAAATACATATACATGTACTAAAACTATATATAACCAAGTTAAAAAAAAACGAGTTAACAAAGGAGCGCCTGATGCCTGTGAAATTACGCGCCAACTAGATCAGTTCTCTTCATGACTCAGTGATGGCGCGGGTGAAATTTTCTCGTTGCTCGTTTGTTATCTTTACCGTGCAATTAAGTCCTTCAAGTGCTGAAAATAGTGATAATATTTAGAAAGTGGTATAAAAGATGTTGTTCTAGTTCATTCAGGAGTTCCATATAAGTGTTTGTGTGCGTTTTTTTTGAAAGTGCGTTGGGAGAAGTGTTTGGACAAGGGAGTTTCGAAAAGTTTATATTGAAAATGGAAGTGTCAGGCCATTAAAGGCGAGTTAGAAACTTGGTTTATAGTGCTTCGGCGGAAGAAGGGTGTCTCAGATTGAAATCTGTTTTAAATTATCTTCGTAATAAGGTGGTGTGGAAAATAAAAAGTGCTTCTGGTAGTTTTATTATCGTTTTTAACGTAATTATCATTATGGTTATTAGTGCTCTAATCATCAACGCGTGTTTATCGTTGCCATCATTATCTCCCGGAATTACTTCGGTTTCATCGAGTTTCTTCACGCCGCATACAAGGTTAGTAAATTTGTGGTAAATGTTTATAACAGGACCGCACCATCAGTGACGAAGTCCCCGACTCCCGCCTCCAATGTTGGGAATTCCCGTGGGAAATCGGTGGTTTGGGAAGTGATTTCGTTCATATAATGCATTTTTAAAAGCAAAAGGATGTGGGACATTGAAAATCCGAGCCAAGAATAGTATTTCATATTAGAAAAAGTGGAAAATGTAAAAACCCGAGACAAGATTCGGCCACGGATGATTCGACACGGTGTTGCGCGAACGAACGAGCAAGTGAACCGCATCTTAAACGCACAAACTACTAAAAGGATCGCCGTATGAACCAAAAAACGTTCCTAACCTGGAAGCGACGCCCCCAGACCCCCTACCCCCAGATCCCCTCCCGATTGCCGTATTTCCCAACCGTGGGTTCCGCCCCCGAACCCTTCCCGATTGACAAATTTCCCTACAGGGGCCTCAAGAGATTGGAACGCGGTTATTGTATTTCATGAGTTTAGTGTTATCCCCAATATAGGAACGGTTTCAGTGAGAGATCTATTTCACCGCAAAGTTGGAAAAACTCGGAAACACAAGTAGAACTGTAAACAAACTTCACCTAAGGAACAAACAACGAGAACTGTGGCAACAGAACTGTCAGATTGCCGGGAGAGGGCAGCGATGCGCACGTGTGGATGTACCATGTATTTCTAACGAAACTATGGTATGTATATAATAAAATCGATCACATCGTGTATTTAAGGAATTAACTTTTAATAAATACGTATTTCGTTAAAATTTCATAGAAATTCGAATGCATAAGCACATTTTACTACAGTGCACTTCTACGGGAACTCGAATAGTTTCGCTTCTGCAAATCAATTTTGATAGCATTAAATGTAGTTTTTAATTGCCTACGATGCCATAATCTTCGTTTTTCTCCTAGTCGGTGCGATCCTTTCGTATACCGTATCGTTTTTTTCAAACGGTATGATGGTATGTATGTGGTTGGCAGTAAACAGTTCGGTATTTTCTTCTAAAATAGTCCTCTTTTGAGCTAAAGATTACCCCCAACAACATAACGAGCTTGGGGGACTCAGAGGGAATTGGTTCAAGGAAGTCAAAGGCAAAACCAGAGAGAGATTTGAAAACAACTGAGGCTGGGTTCACGCGAGCAACTTTTTGTGGTCAGTGGCCGCCACAAAATATGGTCACCGCGGAAAATGATTTACACTAAGGATGTCAGTGTCATTATGGATCTCGTGGAGGAAGCAGCTGTCTGCGTTCTTTGTGAAGATGAAGCGCAAATAGCATTGGATGCAACAGACTACTTCGTGTAACATTCCACACATTACTTTCAGAGCCAAAAGATCATTCTGACATTTTTTTCTTTTCTTTACTGTTGATTCAGAATATCATAGTATTTTTTTTCATATTTGAATCGTATAGTGCCGGTCTCTTCTCTACTTCTGCGATCAATGTTCAGTCAAACAACTGGTCATAAACTATATCCTCCCACTTTGCGCTCACGGGAAGAAGTACTTCGCGCTGTGACTAACAGATCAAGGCAGTGCGAAGCAGTAGGTGGCGGCAACCGATAGTGGCTCGCGTGTATGCAGCCATTTGAAATACCGGTTTGTATCGCTGGCCATTGTGACCAGCCACAGTGGTCGTGAAAATGGCTCCGTCGGCCACAACTCGCAACTTTTTTGTGTCTGCCAAAAAAGTGAGTGAAAGCCATACAGATTTTTTTTTTTCTATATTTGATCGTTTTTTTTTTTTTTTTGTGTGTGTGTGGGTGCCGCTGACTACAAAAAAGTTAGATTTTCCGTAGAATGCTGTAAAACGTAATAAAAATGTACATGGTAAAAAAATTACAAGTATAAGGTGCAGCATGTTGAAATGTTATGGGTAGTCTAGTTACTAATTCACTTAACCTAATTGATTTTTCATTCATACTCCCACATCCTCTTTGTAGTTTATATTCAAAACGACACATTTCATACAACCTATCAAAAATTAACTTACATAAATCTTGCGCGTAAGATATACGATATGGATACTTGTATTAGTTTTTTTTTTTTTTTTTTTTTTTTTTTTTTTGTATGTGGAGAATAGTTTTTGCCAGGCGACAGGCGTGATGGGAAATTCTCATGTTGAGCCAAGCGAGTAAGAAAAAAAAATACATTTGAACTCTTAATACAGTATTATTCATAGATCAGCCAACCAGTATATGGCTGTGTTGCAGTACGAATACGAAAATTAAAGGTTTGCAGTGAACACGAGTAGCGAATTTAATTTGATCATTTTAAAACACGGAAAATTAGTAAACTTAAATATTCTCATACATTATATTTGTAACACATCCTCAGTATTTCATAGCAGTCCCCGGAGATCAGTGTGTAGTAAGGTTAGCTAGGCCTAATCCGAGAATTTAACCTCGTAACCGGTAAGCCGTAAAATGGAATGGAGTGTAAAAGAACCTCGGAACGGGACTTCAGAATGGAGGCAACTTGCAAAAAGCACTGAATCCTTTTAATGGATTTGCAGCATGGCCACAGCATAGGCTTTATCATCAGGGAACGACAGGTTGCAAGGGAGCAGCTAAAGGCCTTTTATGCTTAGGTTTTATTGCGTTGGTTGGTATCATTGTCATTTCGCGTTCGGAGACTACCATTATGTATACTTTATAATTGCTGAATTGTTTATCCGTTAATCATTGTTCTTTGTTTTCCTGTCCACAAATTGCCTTCTCTGACGTAGCCGCTGTTTTATGTGACAAATTTAATTAAAAAGCAACATCGTTAACTACATGGGTGAATTGTCATTAATTGGTTAACAGGGTAAATATTAATGATAGCAGTGGAATATGTAAACTGTTTATTGATATGCATATATTTTTTGTTTGTGTACGACCCAACAGACAGGGTTTTGCGGGGTCACACGCAAACAGAAGGGGAATACAGTCGCAATCGGTATGTACGTCAGTATACATACCATATGTCGGCGGTTTTGAAGTCTGTGTACGTACTTTATATTTGCATTCTGTACCTACAACACACATTACTCACCACTCACTCACATACTCATATTTACGCTCAGACGCACGCGCGCATGCGCGCGCACACTTATTTACCCATCCACACACTTATATGTTCCACGTATATACACATGCACACACACACACAACACACGCGCACACACACATGCACACGCACGCAACACACACACACACACACATACATACACACGCCACGCACGCACGCACGCACACACACACCACACACACACACACACACACACACACACACACACAACACACACATACACACACATACACACACATACACACACACACACACACACACACACACACACACACACACACACACACACACACACACACACACACACACACACACACACACATACACACACATACACACACACACACACACACACACACACACACACACACACACACACACACACACACACACACACACACACACACACACCACACACTCACACTCAATCACTCACACACACTCACACTCAATCACTCACACACGTGCACACATGCACACACACACACACACGAGCACGCGCACCTACACGCATACACACACATGTACGCACGCACACACCTACACACGTATGAACGCACATGTACGTACACGCAGATATTCACTCACAGACACACTCATGCGTGCGCGCACGGGCGTATGCATACACGCATGTAAACACGCATGCGCACGCACACACATACACACGCACACACACACATACGCACACACATACATACGCACACACATACACACGCACGTGCACACATGCACATGGACAGCATGTGAGGTGGTTGTTTGTCTTTTTCTTTCTCTTTTAAGGGAGAGAGAAGGGGGAATGCCCCTTATCTCTCCCTCTCCCTTCCTTACATCCCCCTCTCATCCCCCCCCTCTCTCTCTCTCTCTCTCTCTCTCTCTCTCTCTCTCTCTCTCTCTCTCTCTCTCTCTCTCTCTCTCTCTCTCTCTCTCTCTCTCTCTCTCTCTCTCTCTCTCTCTCTCTCCTCTCTCTCTCTCTCTCTCTCTCTCTCTCTCTCTCTCTCTCTCTCTCTCTCTCTCTCTCTCTCTCTCTCTCTCTCTCTTCTCTCTCTCTCTCTCTCCTCTCTCCTCTCTCTCTCCTCTCTCTCTCTCTCTCCTCTCTCTCTCTCTCTCCTCTCTCTCTCTCCTCTCTCTCTCTCTCTCTCTTCTCTTCTCTCCCTCTCTTCTCTCTCTCCTCTCCTCTCTTCTCTCCCTCTCTCTCTCTCTCTCTCTCTCCTCTCTCCTCTCCCTCTCTCCTCTCTCTCTTCTCTTCTCTCCTCCTCTTTTCTTTTCTCTCCTCTCTCTCCTCTCTCTCCCTCACTCTTCTCTTCTCTCCTCTGTCCCTCACTTCTCTCCTTTTTTTCCTTTTCACCCTCTCTGCCTCTTTTGCTTTGTCTTCTCTGTATATTCTTTCAGTTCTCACTTTCATTCCCGATATTTAATTCTCCCTCTTTCTCCATCTGTGTTCTTTCTCCTTTTCTATCTTTTTCTCTGTCACCTTCTCCTTTATTTATTTTATTTCTATTTCTCTCCCTCCTCTCTCTCTCTCTCTCCCTCACCCTCTTCCTCTCTACTAGTGCATCTGATCATAGGAAATGGTACTATTAGGAAATTCATGTATTGTATAAATTTGCGCGTGTTATGTACCGACTATTTTGAATTTTGGGCGTGGATTGTGCTCCTATGAATATTTCCTTGTTTGATATTAAATCCGCAGAGTTGTGGTGGTACCTCGCAAAGGGGAAAAGATAGCGTTCAGGATTTAAGGATCCTGAATACAATTATCAATATGTTGAAAATAAATCCGTTTGAAAAATTATATGTCAGTTGCATAAAAACGAATGGCAGTGCGTGCTCAAGTAACGAACGGGTTAGATGTATGAAATAGTTGTGGGACATGTATATGCAATTATATTTTTTAAATACGGGAGGCTAGTTTTTTCCCCTCCCCCCTCGCACGTATATACGTTCACATTCACACTCATATACCCTCAAATGGAAAGAAAAGCACACAAAGGAACAATGCACACAAAGTAAAGGGAAATGCTCACACACGCTTGCATACGTACAATTAGTCTTACGTAAGCGTAAAACTAATCATTATACGGAATGCTTAGGTATTGTGATGTAATGCCAAAAGCAAGGGCCACACCATTTTAATTAGCTGCTTCTCGGAACCGTTGCTCCGAAATTTTAACCTTTCCTCCTACCTCAGAAAAAAAAAAACATGGGATAACCGAGGTTTCGTAGAGCCCCTCTTGGTTGTCGAAGGTTATTTTCTCAATAAATTATAAAAAGATTTAAGAGAAATAGCTGATATATAATTTTCTGAAATCATTGTTGTTATTCTAAACCTGCACACACACGCGCTCGCACGCACACACGCAGACCCACACACGCGCACACACACACACGCTCGAGCGCGCACACACACACACACACACGTCGCACACACACACACACACACACACACACACACACACACACACACACACACACACACACACGTACACACGCTCGCGTACACGTACTCAGTCTCATGCATTCATAATATTTTTGCATCTAACATTTTTCCACACTATATGTACTTGTCTCCCGTCGGCGTTCCCTGCCTGAACAACGCGAAAATACAAGACACGGGAAGAGTTCGCAATATACGCATTGAAAGTTTGTCCCGCGGCATCACGTTTATTCTATTCTTTACCTCCGCGGAAAGTGATTGATGGGAAGCTCGTATGGATTGAGATGAAGGACAAGGGGGGGTTGGGTTGGCGGGAGAGTGGTAGGAGAGAGAGAGAGTGGGGGAGAAGTGCATAGGTGAATGAGGGGAAGGGTAGGCCGATGGAGGAGTGGGTGGAGGTGGGAGTGCATAGGAAAATGAAGGATGTAAAATGGGAGGGAGGAAGAGGCGGAAGGAAGTGGGGTGGGAGAAGGGAGGAAGGAGGAAGTGGGTAGGTAAGTGACCCATGTAGGGGAAGGGGGATGAGGAAGGAGGATTGGAGAGAGGCAAGACGTGGGCTTGAGGATGGAGGGGGGAGGTAGGTATGGGGTAGGAGAATGCTGCCTGAGGGGTTGGGGGGGGGGGCAGAGGATAGGATGATGAGTAGGGAGAACGGAGTAACATGTGGAAGGATGGAAGAGGGGAGAGGGAATGGGAAAAGGGAAAAGGAGATGGATGGTGGAATGGGAGGGGTGTAGGTAAATGGAAAAGGGAAAGGGATGGGAATAGGGAGGACGGAAGGTAGAAGTAGGTAGGAGGGCATGGGAGAAAGTCGGAAGGGGAGGGACAGCTCTGTGAAGGAGCTTGAAGGAAGGTAAGGACTGGTAGGAAAAGTTCAGAGGGTAAAGAGTGAAGAAAGACGAAGAGGAGAGATGATGAGACGAGGGAGGAGGGAAGGAGTAGAAGAAAAGGAAGGACATGGAAGGAAGGAGCCAAGATTTACCTGAGGCGAGTGATGAGAGCGTGCAAGGTGATGCAGGCAGGACGTCGCCATGCAACGCGCGGTGTGTTGGGAGAGTCATCAACATTCACGGCGATATTCTAAGCTAAAAGCAAGGGCGCGTATCCGGTCGAATATTTGAAAGCCTGAGATGCACTCTGCGAAGAAAAGGGCGTGGGGAAGGGAGGAGGGGGATTGAGAGCGGCCATGTTGGAAGATGAACGGGGTTGAAGTTGATGTGTGCAGTTGCAAGGCGTGGACTGTCCTTGTGGCTTTCCCATTTTCGCTTGATTTCTAATTGACTCTAGAAATGTGGGTTTACTTGGATTGTATATTCATTTTCACTGTGAGTATGCTAAAATGATTTACGAATATGGTGTTTTGTTTATTATTACTAATTATATTGATAATCTAGGACTAAGTATAATTTTGATCAGAAATTTCAGGGTTAGTAATAGGCTGGAAGCCTTTGCCGGGATCTGAGATTGGCTTTCATGTGTCAGTACTCTAAGTTATTCATCCTTGGAGTCAATATCAGAAAATTTGATTCACTAAATTGACCCCCAAAAGCATTACGTGCAGTTTTTAGACTTGAAGGAACCGTTAAAGAAAAACTGTTATGACAATGCATAACGAGCATTAGCACGTTAAACAATTTTCTTTGGCAGAGTTCTTAAAACAAACCCTATAATGCAGTTTGATTATGTTTGAGTCAGTCCGACCTTGACCGGAAGAATCGTGTCCCAGTAAACTTCAGCGCTACTTATTGGTTCGTTTCTTTTATCTCCCCCTCAAAGCCAAATTATGTTTATTCTTGCATATTTAGTATTGTTGCTGTTGTAGCGGATTATAAAGAGTAAAAATGGGGTTGGAATGTCAACTTCGGAGTTTTCGATACTAGTACATTGTTTTCCACATGAGCTATAGGCCTATCTACTTTATCAAGTGTTTTGCAGTCCATTACTATTGCTAGAATAAAGATCCCGTTGAACGATGAATTTGCCTCTTAATTGGTTTGCATAATTTATAAAATGGAAGGGGGGTTAAATGTCCTTATATCTTTCTCTGTTTATCATTTTATTACAAAAAAGTGTTACCCATCGCCTTAGCCACAACGCGGAAGTTCGATATCATCAAAAATATCTGACCTTGCTCGGATTGCGTTCCCGATTCGCATTTGTCATGTTGCGGTTGATTTAATGTGAAAATCCATTTGCGCTGCAGTTGCCATCGCGTGTGAAGAAATGGGGCCACGCGGCTACACACTCGCTCGGGTTGTAAGACGCACAGAATGTGCTCTCCTGGCCGGGGCCTGATTGTGCATGAACAAGCTATCGACTGGACGTCTTATTGTTGTAGTTATCATTTCTGTGATTTCTGTTATCGTTTTTCTGTTATCGATGTTGTTACTTTATTATTATTATTATTATTATTGTTATTGTCATTGTCATCATCATAATAATTTTCATCTTTTTCATTATTATCGTCATTA
>NW_020868958.1:102500-105000 GCF_003789085.1 Penaeus vannamei
GAGGCAAGATGGGCCTACACGGAAGCAGTGAAAGTAATACGAGCGTAAAGAAAAGCTGCGGAGGGAGAGTAGGCGTTAAGAGAAAAACAGTGGAGGGAGGGTGGGTGAGGGGGAAGCTGTGGAGGGAGGGTGGGCATAAAGGGAAGTTGTAGGGGGAAAGTTGGCGCACAAGGAAGCGGTGGAGGTATGAAGGGCGTAGAGAGAAGCTGCGGAGAGAGAGTGGGCTTAGAGGGAGGCTGTAGAGACAACGTAGGCCTACACGGAAGCAGTGATGAGCGTGAAGAGAAGCTGTGGAGGGAGAGTAGGCGTGGAGAGAAAAACCGTGGAGGTTGGGTGTGCGTAGAGAGAAGCGATAGAAGCGGAGTAGGAGAGCAAGGAAGCGTTGCAGAGAGGATAAGCGTAAACGGAAACGGTGGAGGAGAAGGAGGTAGAATAGTAGGTATCGGAAGGTGAGTGTGGTGGGGGTGGGGGGGGGGGGTTAAAGAAACTGAATGGAGGATAGAGGGAAGCGTGGGAATAAGTGCTGATTGTATAAGGAAGCGTTAATTGTTTCGTGATTGTTGATGAAAATAATAGATGGCAATAATTAGCCTATGAGTGTTAATGCTGTTACTTGATATTAATAAAAGCACAATATCAGTAGCAAATGCGTGAAATGGTTGATTTTAGTGGTTCATATAAAAAATAAAGTGAGGAATTTAATGTGATGAAATATTCTCAAACTATTTTGTTATTACTGATGCTAAACCTATGAAAGATCATAGTAATTACGATGACATTAATTATAAATGGGATGATAACAAAACCGTTTCTGAATCTAATAACACTCGTTTTAATTTTCCTTAATCCCATAGTTTAATTAGAATGGGATTATGTTGTCGCTTGAGGGGAAGCAATCCTATAATTACCTCCGACTTACATGCGAGTTTGCATCTCATTTAGAAAAAAAAAGAAAAAATCATTTTAAAAGATTTCTCTCTCTAAATTTCGGGTTCTCGTCACCTTTGAGGGGAGATGTCAGTCTGAATGCGATTTTCTCTTCGCTTTTGAGGCTAATAAAAATCCAACTCATCATCTCCAAGCTAATTATTTTGAATCCCTAAGCAGCCCAAATAGGGAATAACATTTAAAACATTGAGAACTGAGAACCCTAATCAAACCGTCCTGCATTACTATTTATATATATATATTTTGCATTTGTCCACTTTTCCTATTATAAAAAAAACTTTCGAGTCCCTTTTCCCCTGATTTCTCCCGGCCTTTTCTGAGGGAAACCGTCCACAAGAGCATCCGACATTGCCAGCTGACATCAAGGCTTAACTTGGGCAGAAAACCGCGTTATTTCCCTCTTTCTCCTTATTCCATCCACCCTCCTTCATTCGCTCTCTTTCCTTCCTTCTCTCTTCATGTCCATTCTTCCTTCCTGCTTTCTCTGTCCCCTTTCCTCCCTTTTTGTCTTTTCTCTACTTCCTCCCCCTCTTATCCTTCCTTCTTTCCCTCTCTTCCCGCTTGCCTCCTCTTTACCCCGCACTCTTTCCTCCCACCTCGCTCCTTCCTCACTCTTCCCTCCTCCCTCCTTCCTCACTCATCTCTCCTCCCTCCTTCTTCACTCTTCTCTCCTCCCTCCTTCCTCACTCTTCTCTCCTCCCTCCTTCCTCACTCTTCTCTCCTCCCTCCTTCCTCACTCATCTCTCCCTCTTCCTTTTTCCTTTCTTCTCCGCTCCTCCCTCCACGAAGAGGACTTTATGGAAGCCTGGGTGAAATCTATAAGATTTGTGCATTGGGCGTCGGATTGCTGAACCTCTTTTATTTGTATGCTGATAATGATGATGGCGGTGGTGATATTGGATGCTGTTGCTTCTAATGCTAATGACGTTTATGATCGGGATCTTCATGACGGATGTCAACATTTACATCACGTTTTCTTTGAATTCACTTTACCCTACGTTTTCAAACAGTATGTTATGTGGATAATACTAGCACAGTTACTGGAAAATGCCATAATTACAATGCTAATCGGAAAGTTATCGGAAAGTTGCCAGTTGTTACGGAATTCTTCAAGTGTGAAGTTGACTAGATCCTTGAATCTGCTCTGAACAGCTGTCGAGGCATGCTTATAGGTGATATTTTCATCACCCGTCTGGATTATGAGGATGATGTGGCTCTGCTAGCCACTTCAGTTGAGGAAATGCAGCTAATAATAGTAAAAGATCTATAGGCCTTGTTATCAGAATGCCTAAAACAAAGGTCATCACATTACCGGACCGAAACTTAATTTCTTGTAAATGGTGAGGCTATAAAGTCGAATGTTTAACATCGAGGGGATTGATATTAGATTCAGCAAAGCATAGATCTAAAGTCCTCTGGGAACATTGCAAGGTATCCTTCATGGCAAAACCAAAGGTCTAACTGTGCATCAATACGTCCCATCCCGCTATATGATTGAGACCTGGCTCTTCAAGGTTGCAGACATCTGACGCCGTGATGCATTCGACCATCG
>NW_020868958.1:117500-127500 GCF_003789085.1 Penaeus vannamei
CCATTTCGGACATGGGCTATTTATACGATATAACGTTATGGCGTGCATATAAAATGTACACCACTACATCGCCCCGGATTCAGTTAGAACGGGGAAGGTAAACTAGGTTTCTCTCCACCCTTCCGCCGAATACCGCGCTGTGAAATGTTTTTATGTGAGTCGCCGGTGGAAAGAGGGAAGAGGGAAGAGAGGAAGACGCACGCAAGGAGTGGGTGACGGAGGGAGTGAAAGGGGCGGCGAGGCGAGGAAAACGAGAGGACACTCGGCATTGTCCAGGTGGGAATATGGCCCCGTCTGTTTGTCTCGCTTTCTCAAACTCTATAGTCCTCTCTCTGTCTCATTTTTTCTTCCTCCTTTGTCTCTCTCTCTCTCTCTCTCTCTCTCTCTCTCTCTCTCTCTCTCTCTCTCTCTCTCTCTCTCTCTCTCTCTCTCTCTCTCTCTCCTTTATCATGAACACTATGTTTCCCCCTATAATGATTATCATATTCCAGCTTTTCGACAAAATATATGACAGATGCCTTTTTTCATTTTTCCTGATGTCTATCAGTTTGTTTGTTATTGTTGTAGCAGAATATGTAATGGAGAAAATGAGAGAGAGAGAGAGAGAGAGAGAGAGAGAGAGAGAGAGAGAGAGAGAGAGAGAGAGAGAGAGAGAGAGAGAGAGAGAGCAGCTGGTATCGGTCACGCAAAAGTTCATGCGCTGTTGCATGGTCATTACCGGACAAGAACCAACGAAAATTACAGAATAGCCACAAGGGATTCTAAAGAGGGAAAACTGATTGACTTGGGCAATTTAGAAAGGGTGGGGAGGGAGGGAGAGATATAGAAAGAATGAAAAACGGAGAGAAAGGAGGAAAGGAGAGAGAACAGGAAAGAGAGGCAGAAAGAGAGATGATAGAGAGTGTGTATATATATGCATATGAGAGCAAGGGAGAGAGGGAGAGAGAGCAAAAGCGAGAGAAAGAGAAAGAGAATGAGAGAGAGCGAGAAAGAGAGAGAGAAGTGAGAAGAGAAGGCGAAATATGCAAAGATAAAGCAAGAACGAAGGGAAGGGTCAGGAGGAGAGAAGAGTTGGGATAAACAATTAAAAAGGAGAGAGGGAAAGGGGGCTTTGCCGCAGGGGAAGGGAAAGAAATAAGTTGAAATATAGACAGATTGAAAGAGAGAGAAGTTGGGGAAGGGGAGAAGACAATAGGGAGAGGGTGGAATAAAAGGCGACAAATAGAAAACGGGATATCTGGGATGAGTTGAACTGCTTATCAACCAGAATATAGAATACCAGAAAAAGGATCTAGTACACACCGGTTTTGATAAATTTTAATGGCATGGGCGAAATAACATAGCTGTATAGGAAGCTCATCCTTCATACTTAGACCTGGACCTGATACAAAAATACTTGATTATTTTTTTATTGATTTACTTTATCGCTACTACATGATTACTATCTTCATCATCATTATTACTATTATTTGCTGTTTTCACTATCACCATTCATATTGCTGTTAGTATTATTATTATTTTTTTTAATAATTATCACCACCATTATTGTCATTGTATTTATTATCTTTATCATCATGACCATTCACCATCATCACCTTCATCATCATTATCAGCATTATTATTGCTGTTATTATCATTATTATTATTAGTAGTAGGAGTAGTAGTATATTATTAGTGTATTGTTATTATAATGATGACCTTGATGATAATGATTATTATCATTATAATATTATTACTATGATCATCATCGCCATCATATAAGTTTTTATTTATTTATTTTTTATTTGCTATTATTATTATCAGTAGTAGTGGTAGTAGTAGCAGTAGTAGTACTATGTATTTTATTATTATATTATCATTATTATTATTATTTTTTTTAACAGTATTTTTATTATTATTATTATTATTATTATGTTAACAGTATTTTATTATTATTATATGTTAACATTATTATTATTGTCATTATCATTCTATATATCATTTATTGTTATTAGAATTAATATTTTTTATTGTTATTACTGATATTTTTATCGTTATTTTTATTGATATTACTATCAATGTTGTTATTATCAATATTATTATTGTTATTAACATTATCTATTAATTTCCATTATTATTATCATTTCTAGCATTATCATTATTATTTCTGTTAAAATCATCATCATAATCACCATTATTGTTATATCATTATTGTCATCATTTTTGCTTTTATTATCGTTATCATCATTTCCATCATGTTCATCACATTCATAATCATAATCATAATTTTATCAATATTATTATTATTATTTGTTATTATAATTATCGTTATCGTTATCGCTATCATCATTCATTCTCATTTTAATTATTATAAAGATAATGATGCTATTGTTATACTTGTCATTATCATTACTTTTATCTTTGTTATTACTAGTCCTCATTCTTAATCTGGACATTGTCATTAGTATATTGTTATTACTAATTTACTATTGATAGTATTTTATATTATTATTATTGATTTATCATTATTGATTCAATAACATCGTAATTGTGAACCATTAATTGAATTTATATATATATATATATATATATATATATATATATATATATATATATATTATATATATATATATATATATTTGACCGACCCCATAAGGATAGGACTTGGTCAGCAAGGTACACGTCAGCCTCTATGTGGGATTCCCTTTCAGTCGCAGTAAATGGTTTTCGTTCTCATAGCACTTCACGTCACGTTTCCCAACCCTCGTGATGTGGCTAATCCTAATAGGATCCTGACAATTCCTCTCATGTGCAGCTCCCTGGGAACTATTATATTCTCAGGCTAATTTCTACCCATCGTACCTACTTTGTTCGGATTCCATTTTCTTTCTCCAGCTCTCTGCGTCTCTGTCCTACTGTCTAGATGCGAGTGTTTTTTTTTCTGGTTCTCTGGATGTTTCTGTGTCTCTCTCTGTGCGTCTCTCATCTTCTGTTAGGATGTCTGTCTTTCTCTATCTGTCCTGTTGTTTGGATGTGTCTCATTCTCTGGCTTTCGGGGTGTCCTATCAATCTCTCCCTTGATCTGGTGATCGTCGTGTTCTCTTGCGCTCTTCTCCATGCTTCGATTTCTACTTTATCCTTACTCCTATTCCATTCCTTTCGTCTGCTCTCCTCTCTTCTTCCACTTTCCTTTCTTCACTGCATCTGTCGATCTTCCATATTTTTTTTTAAAATTTGATTATCACCATCTCAGTCGTCCTGATAGACACCTTGTTGTCTCGACCATTTTTACTAGAGCTTGGTTTCCATACAAACTCTTTCTCTCTCACACACACACACCACACCACTCACACACGCTCACACTCGCACGCACGCACGCACACACGCACACACACACTCACACCATCTTATCCAAAGCCCTAACGTCCTGATAAGCGTTATGTCCTCTCGCCCTTTTACTTTTAACTTACATCATGTCTCGATTCCCACATCCTCTTCCCTCCCCTACCCCCTCTCCCCTCCCCCAATCAGCCTATCTCCCCCCTCCACCACGCACACACTTTTTCCCTGGGTGCACTCATCGTCTCCCTCATCCCGGAGTCATTCCACCGCCACACGCTGCGAGGAAAGCCAACCCACTCGTGCCACACAGTCCCAACTTCGTCGCTGACATTACCATGCGAATGTTGCAACTTCTGCAATCCGCTGTCATACAACACGGGAGGATTTGTATTTTATGGAGGAGCTCTACTTCGCTCTAGAAAGGGGAAACGGAATCATAGAATCTTCCGAGGGTTGTGTTAGTATGCATGATTTAAAAAAATGATATTTTCGGTTAAGTCAATGGTTGTTGCAGTACATTTTTCTTTCTTAATATCTTCAAATGTGTTAAGGGTCGCGGTGATGTGTTATTTTTTCCCCCCTTTTGAATATCTGCTTCAAGTTCAAAACCGTTTTTGATGAGTAAGAATATTCAACAATTCTGTAGCTTCATATTATTTTTATGGTGATTAGAAAGTACCGCTACGAATGGAATGAATTTTGCGAGAAGGATTTTCCTGGTAAATTTTCAATTCCTATTTTAAAGAATTACAGTCCCTTTTACAGTACGAACGTGAGCGGATATATTTTTTCTGTGATATACAGAAAAGTCTAGACGTTTTGCAGAATTGTAAGCAATGCTGAAAATGCTAATTCACATATAACTATTCAGGAAGAGGAGAAAAAAAGGATTGCTGGTAAAAATAGACTTTTGTTCCGGCGAACTTCGACTGCTGCTTCGGTAGATTCTGTGGGAAATCCGGATTCCGTTGGAGTTCTCTAAGCTGATAGACAAACACATGGTCACACCAACGCTGACTCTACCTCCCACGCCTATGTGCACACACACACACACGCACGCACGCATACACACACACACACACACACACACACACACACACACACACACACACACACACACACACACACACACACACACACGTACGTACGTACGTACGTTAAATGCTGTTTTGCCATTCTTTTAAATCAATATTATATGTTATTTTATGTATAATACGATTAGGGATGTTATTGATCATATTTTTGAAAATATTATTATGTCCCTCTCCTCTTCGTAGTAAAAGCGAGCGAGATTCTTCCGTTATTTTTCCTCTGCCAAGGAAATGTTACTCTTTCCCAAAAGCGTTCCTTAATCTGCTTTTATCCTAAACTCCACTGTAATCTTCTCTCTTACCTTTAAGATAAAATAAAGATTACCGGGGAGGGTATGGCATCTCCATGAAGCTGTAACGTTGAGATCCAGGCTACAGAAGTGCACTTTACTACTACAGCGCTTGATGGTACATGATTATATGAAGAACTTTTTTTCCTCGATCCTGAAACCCAAATGGTCTCACTGACCGATCCAAAAGATCATTTTATGTCTGAACAGTTACCATTCGGCTCGTTCTCTAATGTCAGTGGATGCATAATTGGATAGGTTAACTGCCAAAATCTAATCATGCTGTGCCCACCGCCCGTAAATTTTCATCAAGCTTGGTCAGTAGTTTCATGTAGGCCTAATTTTGGTGAGATCCTTGTGACAAACTAATTCACCAGAAAGCTACTAGGAAAATGAATGGAAAATGAATAGATGAATAGATAAATAAGGATCGAGTATTGAACACGACTGAATGGATAACCGTCCCCATCGGTGGAGGCAATAGTGCTTCTTGTGAAATTGGTATTAGTAAAATCATATTGAGTTCCATCGTCATAACCTGCACCGTATTCATATTTATTCATATTTGCTTAGCTTTCATAAAATGGTATTTCCCAGTAGGGCCAAGTCTCAATATTTGTCGTATTTATCCCGCTTGTTTTAATTATATATGCATATAATTTCTATTTGATGAATTACACCACCATGGACCAACTGTGGTTACGTTTTTTGTGGCCCGCATCATCTATTTTTTTTTATTAGTTATTTGATGTATTACTATGACAACATTTAGCAGTGTGTGAATTCACATGTTCGGTAGTACGGATATATATAAATATATACGTGTGTGTGTGTGTGTGTGTGTGTGTGTGTGTGTGTGTGTGTGTGTGTGTGTGTGTGTGTGTGTGTGTATATGTATATATATATGTATATATGTATATATATGTATATATATGTATATATATATATATATATATATATATATATATTATATATATTATATATAGTTTGGTGAATAAGATTTTAAAAACCACGACCGGCGATCCCTCATTAACAGGTAAGAATATTATAAGCACAGAATTTGACAAAGAGACAATTGTTTAATGCATGTATGAATGGGCCAGGAAACTTAAGCTTAATGCTGAAATGTCATGCGATGCTGAAGTACAGTACTTTGACCATAAGGAACTACATTTTAAGTTAGGCCTACAATCTATTTCGTCTCGTGTTTACTGTCTAATTTGTTCGTATAAATGAATGAATGAAAGCAATTACAACGACGGCTTAAAAACAAAGATTGACAAAAAGCTGTATACAATTGCTTAATGATAGCGTTTCAATTACCCCGAATTCATAATAAGGTTCATTAGACCATCAAAAGAATCTTAATGGGACCAAAAAGCTGTCAATCTCACCGTCAAGTTCTTCAAAGTGAAAACAATTACGCTGATTGCATGTAATGATAATGGGATTTATATTCATTTGAAACACTTTTACGCACGATAATCACATAGAAATGTTTCCAAGGGAAATTATTAGATGGGCATTCAGCGGGATGTTACTTTGTTGGTAGTAGCCGAACTGTGATTCGATTGGATGTTTTTTTATTTAATATTATTTGTTGGTAGCCACTTCATTTGATAGCACGTTTGTTTATTGGATCATTTCTTTATTTGTTCCATTTGTACCTACGGGATTTCATTAATCTCATTTACTTATTTTTTATTTTATTGATTTTGTCGTATTTCATGTGATCTTACTTGATTGCTTTTAATTACTTTGTGTATGTTAGCATTATTTTATCATTATTATGTTTTGCATCGGTCAGTCCTCTTGTTTTTCATGCGATCCATGCCTATCGAGTTTGATAACACTGCTGCATCGACCAAAGATGAAATATCGGATTATACGCCGCTCGGGGAGAATTAAGTACTTTTAACGTCCGCCGAAATGATTGGAAAGCTATTAAGATTAAAGGCCGAGTTTTGAAGTTATGATTCGTAAAAAGTTTTTATTTGGCATATAATTCGCCCCTTTTATGAAGTCTGGCGCTCGGTAACTTGGGAGCTTGAATCTCTGACCCGCAAAATTGGTGAGGGACGCACGGTCATAAACCATGGCGACCCCATGAGGCGCGCTAAGGCCTGGGTATTAAAAAGCGAGATTGGTAAATAGACGGGCGACAGACGGGCGCATGCGTGGATTGGCGTAAGTGCAGAGGCTTGTATTTGTTGCACTGCAGGTACCCCAATATGTTTTCACGTTCTCTCTCTCTTTCTCTCTCTCTCTCCTCTCCTCTCCTCTCCTCTCCTCTCCTCTCCTCTCCTCTCCTCTCCTCTCCTCTCCTCTCTCTCTCTCCTCTCTCTCCTCTCTCTCCCCCATCACTGTATGTCTCTCAGAACTACGCCTCTAGTAACGTTCATTTTTACCGACTTTTCTCTATCATAAAGTAGACGCAGTACGAGATTAAATGTAAACAGATTTACCAGCACTGAATCGAAGTAGCCCATACGATTTTCCATTTCTTCTTTATTCTGTTTGACAAGACTACGCACATAGAGGCAATTCCCAAATTGTCATATTTTCTCTTTAACATACACACACACACACACACACACACACACACACACACACACACACACACACACACACACACACACACACACACACACACACACACACACACACACACACACACACACACACACACATCACATATATATATGTACATAAATAAATACACACACACACACACACACACACAACACACACACACACACACACATATATATATATATTATATAATATATTATATATATATATATATACATGTGCTCTTTTCCCTGTAATTACATTTGTAAGTTTTGAAAATGCACCCCCCAAAAATTAGTGGTTAATGTTTTTCTTTTAATTTCATTTTGATTTGCTTGTGACATATGCAGCACAGTCTGGTGTGCAAACTAGTTGAATGTGCTCATTGTATATATATATATATATATATATATATATATATATATATATATATATATATATAATCTTTGGTCTGCTTCAGATGAAAACATACAGTAAATCGAAATTTTGCCGGCGTAGAAATGGTCTTGAGCTGAAAAGTTAGATACTTTAACTCCTAACTTTAAATAATTTCCTTGCGGCTACAAGATGTGTTTTGTTTGTAAAAAGTCTGGGTTTACTATTTTCGCAAATTAGATTTTCATTTTATTATGAAAATGCCGAGCATTGAATAGTACCGTGTGTATCAAACATTTTCTTTTATGAATTCAGAATATGCATCCATTGCTTCTCGTATTTCACTTTATTGTCAATAGGTGAAAAGTCGCATTTCTTATGTGGACTTTAATCTTAAATCGATCAGCCGTAATTGAGACCCAGACACAAAGCAGTATTTCGTCACTTTCCGAGTCTAGTCCCTCATAAGGCGATAAACCGTGTGGTTTCAATTGTCTTAATATTGATTGAACCCGATCCAAAATGTGTCTTTATTATCTATCTTAGTTGCGATTTATCTAATATTTTTGCGTAGTTTTTTTTCTTTAGTTCTCCAGTGCTTCCCGAACTTCGATCTCACACTGTTTGATTTATATTTCTTTTATGACCATTGCATGTTTAGTGTTGAAAACAGAGCAATTTGTGTATTAGGGAACTTTTCCCATAAAGGTAAATTGCCGTTTGAGCTTGAAACCTTGGAAGGTTATGTAGATGAATAGACATATATACCTTCCTTTTTTTGTTATTCTCTCCCCCCTTTTATCATTCTCTATTTATGTAAACTAATTTTCCTTCAAATAATTTCAGTAATTCAATATTCAATAATTTTATCAAATGCCCAATGAAAGTAACTTTATTCGAACGGTTTGTATTTGAAAACGCTTCGTAATTTAAAATATAGACCTGTACCTTACATAATATACAATGTTGACTTAGCCTATTTAGGTTTTCGTTAATTAAAATATGTGGCGTGTTTCTTGTTTTTTAAGTATTTGTTATGGAGAACGAATTATTATACATTAGATAAATGACATCAACAAATGGTACAGAGAAAGAGACAGACAGATAGAGAATGCTTAGATACATTCGATAATTGATCCTTTGCATATGAAAGGATTTAGCTTAAGGGTGTATCAGTTTTTCGATAGTATTTGTTCTATTTTTGTCAATGGCAAAATCGGAAGGTTTTCATTTATTTTTTCAGTATCTGCCCAACTCTATATCCATATCAAGCAAAACAGTAAGGGGATCAGTAGACCCAATAAGAAAAATATCCAAAGAAATACTCGTGTCAGTCGATTGTGACAGATGTGTAATGTGTCTAGAAATTTGAGCAAAAATTGAACTGCAGGAAGCTGATAGTTTCCGAAAAGGTAATTTATCCCTGCTACCATCACATATCCTCCTTAAGATAGAAGTATACCTTATTGTTGATATATCTCTACCCCCCCTCCCCCCGTTAGGCAAGGACTACAACGTATTCTATGCAGGTAAACCCATTATTGCTCTAGTACCGTTCTCTTTGGGTGCTACATTGTTTGCGTAAGTTTGATTTTTGTCAAGGAAAATATACATTGAAAATCCCCAATGCATAGATCGTTTACCCGCGAAAAGCATCCGTAAAAACATTGAGAAGGCAATTATGTAACAAAAACAGTAACTGTTAGGATGCTAAGCTCTTTAGACTTCGTTTTCATCACGTTACAGTCATTAAGGATGGAATTCGAAAAATGCTTCTTTATTCTGTATGCTGGGAAGTTGTATTATGTGGCGCGTTGCCGTAGTTCGAAATCTACTGGAAAAGTTCGAAGTTTGTTTTTATTACTTTTGTTATGTTCTATATTGTGTCCCGAATGTTTCGAGAGAATATGAAGAAAATGTACATTAAAACGCAAGACTTGACTTGGATCACTCTTTTGAATATAGGTAAAAATAAGAATTTAAATTTAAAATTTACCCATTTATTAAAAAAAAAAAAAATTATAAGATCGGCCAATGGCAGTTTTGAAGAGCTACTTTCCATTAAAAGTAAACTAGACATCAATTCTTATTACATTTAGTATATTGATTTATACTTTTTTGTTTATGTACACATGATTTTTTTCTTCTTTTATATAGTGTTTATATTGAAGTACGATGTATTGGTTACCCACCAGAGCCTCCGAATCTCGTTTAAATGACAGGCATATTATGGCATTTGATCATCGACATATTGAATTAAGTACACTATCAAAGGAAGACACGACCTTTCGCTTCCTCTTGACTCACCCTTCAGTCTCCCGAAGGATCTAAGGACGGACAGCTCTAAGGATA
>NW_020868958.1:130000-135000 GCF_003789085.1 Penaeus vannamei
GTACACACACACACACACACACACACACACACACACACACACACACACACACACACACAAATTCACACACAACACACACATCCACACATACGCATACCCACACACGCACAAACACGCATACACACAGTGTATACATAATATGCATTATGAAATATACACCATACATACACACACACACACACACATGACACACACAACACACAAACACACACACACACACACACACACACACACACACACACACACACACGTGACACACACACAAACACACACACACACACACACACACACACACACACACACACACACACACACACACACAACAGGCATACCCACACACGCACAAACATACGCATACACACACAGTATATATACAGCTTATAGACATATAACGAGATGTAGATAGATACATCGATGCATACATATGTACACAGGATAAAATACTTTGGAAAAAGTCTGGAGAATAAAAGGTTTTAGAATCGAGCGCCTCGTTAAAGTCACCGCAGAATATCCACAAATGAAGTCAGAGTAACTGCCACACCCGAAAGTCCGACGATCTTTTCCATTATTAAGCCCTGACGCCGGTGTATTTTAGGAGCTCTTAATTGCAATAGCGCAAGTGCAGCCTTAAATCGCCGTAACATAACTTCCAGCAGCGCCATTGTGATAGCGTCGCCGCAGCCGTCTCCCCACACCACCTTCGCGTCGCGGGGTTTATGAAGGACCTATAAAAGTATTATACCTGGGTCACATTCTTTTACTCAATGGAACCAACGCTGATAAGAGGCGGTCGTCACGGCTCCCTATCACTTCTTATCAGGGCTGTATATCCGCCAGATGTACCAGGAGAGGGACAAGATAAACGGAATGACGTCATATATTAATGGGTCCCTTTCCCGTCTCGTATTTTGTGGCGCGAAATCAAACCCGATGGAAGCTGAACAAGAGTGCTGTTGAATGGAGGTATTAGCGAGGCTGTAATTTTGTTTCGATTTACCGGATAGATGTATAGAAATGGCCCAACATCACACACACACGCCGACTCGACTCGTCTTGTCTCGTCTCGTCTCGTCTCGTCTCGTCTCGTCTCGTCTCGTCTCGTCTCGTCGTCTCGTCTCTGTGATTATTTAAACGAAGGTCATATTACGCCGCGGTGGAAATTTTGAAAGCTGTCCTTTTAAAAATCTTGTAAAGACTCAGAAAGAGGGGAGGTGAATCAAAGAGAGGCCACTCTGGTAGCATAGTGGCATTTATATTACAGTTACAATGTTGGAACATCCTGAGTGTAAACAAAATGGGCAGAGAATGGGAGCATTTTCGACGCGAGAGTTACAGAGTGTGGGTGCTGTGCGTGGATGTGTCATTGTTGACTTGGAAAAAAGTGCTGCAGAAATCACCAACATGACGGTAGCTTGTTCTTTTTTTTCGACGTTTGATTGATTATTCGTTGTTTCACCAGGGTCGAGGATCCTATGTTATTAGAACCAAGTCGTTAAGGTAGCATTCAGTATAGTATGAACTACGACTTCCAACCATATTTTTAGCGGTATAACGTAAGCGAACAAAAACATCAGCCATGGTTGAATTATTTCCATTTGTCATATAACCCATATTTCATTATTAATTTCATCCTTTGTGTTGGAACTTCATAAATGCGTAGTGTGTCTTTAGATGCCTTCGAATAAATGTCTGTATTCTTTTATTATTAGAGCTCCATTAACTATTTTTAGTCGAGTTCACTAAAACCCAAATCCCCCTTTTTCCGTTTTTTTCCCACCGTAGACATTTTCCATGCTATTTAACCTCGAAAAGGATGTCTCCGAGGATATGACAGCCCGCGGATACACATCTTTGCCTGGATACACCACTTGTCAGCTTCATTATGCATCAAAGGCATTGTCACTCCCATAGTCTTCCCGCTGCTCTAATCAGAGCTACTTAGTCGCTGCCGCAGGCGACGAGACTTGTAATTATCGGTTGAGACTTCGTAATTAACCGCGCCAAACGCTAAAACTTTATAATCAACTTCCTCTCCGATCCGCCTCCGTTCGTTATGGTTTGAGAGCTTTACTCGCTCGCGCTTCCACTCAGCATTGTCTGTCGGCTGTGGGAATGGAGTGAATGTTTAAATGCGTTGCGCAGCTTTTCTCTATTGTTTTTTTTCCTCTTTTTTGGTACGGATTGATTTATGGAGGGATTAACTTTAGACGTTTCAGAGGGACTGATTCTGCATGTGTCTGTGCGCGCACGTGCGTCTTAGTATAATTTGTACATTACTAACCGTATTTCTCGTGATAAAAAAATATTACAATATTACTAACCGTATTTTTGTGATAAAAAACTCCGCATCAAGCTACCCAGCATTTCAACCTTCCCCTAGTCTCCGCCTCCCACCCAGCCAGCGTCCTCACCTTCACAGTCGCCGCCGCCTCAGACACTGTTACTACTATCAAGCCACAATCAACGTCCTCAGCGTACGGCCAAGAACGGAATTGCCGATGGGTGCAGATATATCAGTGATTGTTCCCGACCGCTCTCAGCTCAATTCCAAACTTCTTAAGTGATTGGGGCAGTTTGGAGCGCTGCCAGTTCTTTATGAAATAAACCCTACCGTGCGGAATTCCGAATTATTTGGGCTGTTGTAACCATTTTGTACGGGTTTACGTAACTACGTATAAACACAGGCACAATATTACTCTCTATGCGCGCTTGCGTTTCAGTGGGTGTTGTTGTTAGTGTGCGTTGACGCACTTCTGTGCATCTAGTATGTATATGTTGACACACTTTATCTGTAATTACATTTATCTGTCTGTATCTATCTGTCTATCTACAGCTACATTTATCTATCTATCTACGTACATGTATATATTCATATTGTATAAACTTTATGCTTATAAACATGAATATAATTTATGTATATACAATACACACACCACACACACACACACACACACACACACACACACACACACACACACACACACACACACACACACACACACACACACACACACACACACACACACACACACACACACACACACACACACACACACACACACACACACACACACACACACACACACACACACACACACACACACACACACACACACACACACATACACATATATACATATATTTACATATACAAATACATATATGTACATATACACATGCATATATGTACTTACACACAACACATATCACACTCACTCACTCACTCACTCACTCACACACACACACACCACACACACACACACACACACACACACACACACACACACACACACACACACACACATATGCATATTTATATTTGTGTATATACCACATATATGTATAATATATGATATATATACACACATACTTATATGTTTATATATATTTATGTGTATATATATTTGCATGTGATAACGTTTTTTTATTTGTATTAAGGGGAATTATAATATTATTATATGACACTGCCTATTCTATATATGCCAAGAAGAGAAAAGAAAAAAATCCCCAGGCATGCATGGGATTCCAATGGAGCTATTCATTCGATGTTGAATAAGCAGGCATATTCACCATATAAAACACTGCATTTTTTATATATATTCTTTCTTCTATATATTCCGGTTCTCTCCATTTGTTTTGATTCTTGGTATCTCAATCCCCCCTTCTCTATCCTCCTCAGCTTTTTGCTTATTGTGTGTCTTGCTCTCTCTATATCTCCGTCTCTCATCTCCTAACTTTCTGCTCTCCTTCCCTCTCTCCCTCTGTCTCTATTTACCCTTTCCTTTTTCTTTCTTTGCCTTCCCTCCAAAGGCACTTGCCTGTGGCGGAAAAATCAGCAAGTAAGGCAGCGAGACCATATGTCAGTAGGGCAACCATTGATGTCGGTGGCTACATCAGTGGGCCTTGTTCATCAAAATCAATGTCAGGGGAGCCGGAGGTTAGGATGGTGGGATGGAGAAGGAGCCGGAAGGCATATTTGTTTTCCTTCGGCTCTAAAAATAAATCCGATTGAGTCTTGGGTTAGGTTTGTGAAACCCGCGCTCTTTTATAAATGAATTATCTGTGTAATATCATTGTCAGTTGAAGCTCACTCCATCACTGTTGTTAAACTAGCAGTTTGTTTATTCGGTGCAAGCGAGAGGTATCGACTCCTTCGATAAGTAGAACGAAAACCTTCTAACTGTACAGACACATACTGTTCTCCCCGTAAAAGAAAGTCATCTTTTATGACCCATGATTTTTACCGTGGTTATATATTACATTTTACCCTTGGCGATAAAGATATTACTAAGCCAAATTATTTGCATTGAAAATAGTTGTGATTTTGAGCCTAGTTAATAAGCATAATACATTCGGTAGGATTCCGCTTTTGGCGTTAATAAGAATTAGATTATTTTTGAACATGATAATAATGATTATTATTTTTAATGGGACATCATCAATAGTGTCGACAATACTATTTCGATGTAATTTTGTGTAGCACATTACGTAAATATGTTAATGTACAATGTATTTATTTGCATTTTCCAGGCTAAATCAGTTGTTAAATCCATCGCAATAATTAAATAATGATATAGACTTGATATGATTTTAAAAAGATTACCATTTCTTAGATATAAGGCAGGGTCGTCGTTACAGTTACGAATTAGGTCTGTTAACTAATCCCCTTTATTTTTTACTCATATAAACGCGCGCGCACACACACACACACACACACACACACACACACACACACACACACACACACACACACACACACACACACACACAAAATACACATGTGTAATACTGATTCGAAACAGAGGCTGCAGAGGGAGCAAGGCTCACAGTACTCTAATACAGCAATCACTATAGAGCAATTCCAACTTCTGAATGCCGTAAACCAACTCGTATTAACAGACACTTCAACTTCAACTTCCTCCATCCAATCAGTGCTAAACGAGCGGAGGTGAATCCTTTAATGCGTGCAGAGCAAGGAATTCCCCCTCGCACCTAACCTA
>NW_020868958.1:140000-152500 GCF_003789085.1 Penaeus vannamei
CAAGTCTGCTTAATAAAGAATGTATATCGTAATTCAGCTCATGGCAAAATGAGAAGAAAGAAGTGGAAAAAAGAGGGCGATAAGGTTTTAAGAGAAGGCGGAGGCGGAAGTGGTGAAGCGGGAGGAGAAGGGGGGGGGGAGGTGTTAGTGAAAAAATGGAAAAGTGGGAGAGAAAAGATGAAGCAAAAAGAAGAGGAAGATTGAGAAAGGAGAAACGAAGAAGAGGAAAATACAATTAAGGCGACAACGACAAGTAAGAAAAGGTAGCGGAGGAAGGAAAGGGTGAAGGGTACGTGTAAACTGAAATATCAAGAGGATAGAAAGAACTTAGGAGAGGACGAGGAGAAGAAACAAGAATAAAGAGGGGTGGTAGATACGCCGCAGCATCGCGTTTAGCATGCATTTGGAAATAAAAAATATCCTTGATTTATTAAAAATTTAAAGGTAAGAATGCATTCCAGAACATCAGATCAACAATGGAACACAGTCCTTTGCATTATATATGTTATGCAGTATCTACTTTAACGTGTTTATACTTGTATGAAATCATGATACTGTTATACACATTAAATGGTTGGGAGAGGAATTAGCAGCGGTATTATATTACCCATAGTTGCAGTACTAACGATTGTTATTATGGCAGAAATAATGGTATCGACAGCAAGAACAGCATTGGGGAGGATAATAATGAGCATGACCAAAATACAGTTACTAATTGCTTAATGATGCTGATGGTTGATGATGATAGTGATAATGATAAAAGAACGTAACCATTTGCTACTGGCAACAGATTTCCTTGTAATGGAAAGTAAACTCCAAAGAGCCAATAACACTGGGAGGCGCTGGATACCACGTCTTAAACGAACGTCACTTATTGGATTAGACAGTGAAGAAAAAACCTGTCCAATAAGTGCATGCACGACCAACCTCCCGATAATGGATATAACGATCTGTAAATTGACTCTTAAGTTATTCGCTTCGGTGAGTGCCCTTTGAAGTGAGGAGAGAGACAGAGATAGGTATAGAGAGAAATAGAGAAAAAAAGAGAAGAGTGAGAAAAATGAGAAAAAAGAGATAAGACAGACGGAGAGAGGGAGGGAGAAAGAAAGGGAGAGGGAACGAACAGCTGAGTGAGCGAACGAGCGAAGCGTGTGAGTCGAGTGTCGAGAGAAAGAAAGAATTGTTATCCTCTATATAGGATTTTAGATTGTATGTGCTTTGAATTATCAGATTAAACAGTTTCAAACGATAGATTTGAGAGCTTTGAAGAATTCGCCATGATATTGGCGGTTCATAAAAAATAAAAAGAGCAGACTGATGGCAAAAAAAGGTTAGTTCACAGAGCCTTCTCCCGCCACCAGAAAAAATATATAGGGAAGGAACAATAACGACGAAAAGAAAATATTTGGAAAAAATACGGAAGCAAGTGAGCCAATTCATACTAACCTTGAGCGACCACCGGGTAAAGATGCTCAGTGGTAAGTGCCAGAAAGGGCCCTTACCTGTGGCGGCAGTAAGGCACTCGACACGAGGTTAAACAAAGAGGAATTGGAGTTAATTATTCTGTTGAGTTACATCGCGAGTGTACTTGAATGTTTTTTTCCTCCTGTAAAAAGCAGCTCGAAGCCAGTGAGAAATGCACACAATAAGTGATATGGGATAAAAACCCACGAAATGCAATGCTTAAAGAAATAAACAAATAGAGAAAGGTAGGCGAAATAAAAAAAAAAAAAAGGGCAGCGGGAAGGGTTGATTGAGATAGGGCGCCCAAGGGACGAATTGAGGTGATAGCGCAACCGTGGCTGGTTAACTGTGGTCAGATCTTCCCTTAGGCTGTAGGGGTCCAATCAACAACAGTCAATATATAGTCATTTTTCGTGGGATGACTACGGAAAGAAAACAGACAGACGGGTAGATAAGCAGAAGTATACAAACATGCAGACATTTGTAGTATATATGGATCTATATACGCACATTCAGACTTCTACCCACACTCACGGCATATGCTACCCTTCACATATGCAGGCACGCGCGCACTCATGTGCTTATGTAGCATATTGCATGTAACTACACACTGAATAATAATCGAGTGAGTGCTACCATTTGCCTTTTTTTACCAGTAGAAATTATGGAAGGAAGTCGGCATATTGCATTCAAAAGCGTTTCCTTCAACTGCAGATCATGCAGTTATGAATAAACGATCAGAGCTTGATAAAATATGATGAGACATTTTCAGATTACAGAAAAATCTCAGAAATGCGACAGCAAAGGAGTTCCGCGCGGCAGTAAAATATGACCAAGCTCGGAAAGTCAAATTTCTGAAGACGAACTTCAGAAAAAAAGTCACGGTTCTCAGAGGATCGACGAGCGAGAATAAATCAACCGAATCACTCTTCTTTTACTCATCTCGACGAGTCTTAAATCAGTCAGTGAATAAAATTCGTGAATTTATCGATGCGAAGGGGATGGGGTTGGACAGGAGGGAGGGATGGGGGGGGGGTAGCGGGAGGGAGGGAGGAAGGCAGGGCAGGGTAGGGCGGATGATATAATGCCTCGATGTACTGCACTGCGAGACACAAAGGACCGCAAATCTAATCTGCCCGACGACGGAGACTATTCCCAATTGCTGACGAAAGGAAAATCCCAAACAAGCAATCGGTACCATCCCCAAGCGCTCAAAGGGGAGCTAGACGAGGGAAAGAAACGGTCTGGCGGCCACGGACAGCCATCAATACAGACCCTCGAAAGCGCAGATTTTTGCTTGTGGGGAAGTTGATACATGTCGGCCTCCGCGGAATCATTAACTCGACACCGCCGTTGATCTTGGAGAAGTGAGACTGTCAGCAAACCCAGTCATGGTTCGTGGAGCAGGCGCCCGCACTAAGAGGTAAACAATAGTGACAAACAGCCTTGGCCGGGGACGAGTGATCGCTCTGTCTATTTCTGCGGTACGTAATCTCTCATTTCCCTCCGCCGGAGCTTCGGGGTTTCCTTTCCTTTCCCTTTTCTTCTCTTGCTTTTATTTTTTTTTCTCTTTCGCTCTCGTTCTCCCATTGTTCCTTTTTATCTAGTTTTGTGCGGTTTGATATTTTTGGTTTTGTTTTATTCCCATTTCTCTTCCATTTGTTTGCGTAGTTGGGCAAAATGTTTCATTTATTTCATATTGATTATATTGTTTGCTCATTTATTTGGTATCATTGTTATCTATTATCGTTTATTTTAATTATTATTGAAATTTATCTATTTGAATTTATTATTATTTGTTAATATCATTTTATTGTTATCGTTCCATATTGTTGCTACTGTTGATATCATTATCATCTTTACATCCGGCCTTTTTTCTTGATTCTTCTCATATGCTTGAGTCCAACATAATCTCACATGACATTGATAAAAAACTCATTTACTAATAATTTTGTTCTCTCTCTTTCCAGGTAAGACTCACCACGCATAAGTATACTGGGATTACCGCCCGCCGGCTTGGTAAATAGGGAGTCTTAATGTTTATTTGTGTTTTGTTTTATTTACAAAACAGTGCAGAGTTACAAATTAGAACAATAGCCATTTGTTTCCTTTACTTGATAAGCTTCTCTGGTATGTTGTATGCACAAAAAGTATCTTTTTACTTTCATTTTTACTTTTACTTTGATGTTTTTTTCTTTCGCCATCATGTTTTGATAGAGTAATTAGAATAACTTGTTATGGACGCCGTGGACATAGATGTTAGGCAGCGACATAGAGCCTAGAGCATTCACCAAAAAGAGCGTAACTCATACAGATCCTTTCTAGCTTAAATATCACATTAATCAAAATACCATGGTCAAGGGTTGGCTTGTAAATCACGGTCTAATCTGCATGTTAAAAGAGTTTTGATATATCGGATAAATGCCATAGATACGTTCCTTTCGAATCAGGAAAAGATATGTGAATAGAGGTTTTGCTCGATAGTAGGGGGGAACAGGGGAGGGAGAATATACCGGTAGGTTTGGGGAGGAAAGATCTCATTGAAAGACTGGGATGAAATAGTATTAGAATGCGAGACGTAGAAATGGGTAAGATAAAAACACATGTTGAGAGGAAAAGTTAGAAAAGGAAGTGGATGAGAAAACACAAGCGCGCGCGTGCACACACACGCACCCTCATCCTCACAAACACACACGTACGCACCCACATATACCTACACACACACACACATACACACACACACACACACACATACACATACACACACACACACACACACACACACACACACACACACACACACACACACACACACACACACACACACACACACACACACACACACACACACACACACACACACACACACACACACACTACATACACACACACTACACGCACTACACACACACACGCACGCCCGCACGCATACGCTCATACGGTACAAAGTTTTAGATTGAGAAATTTGATGTTACATACTGTAGCGTTCGTTTATATTTTATGAAAGCATAAGCATTATTCTTTCATTTTTGACAACTCATATTGTTCCTAATTCACGGAAATGCGTCGAGAGAGGTGGAGCACGGGTACGGCATCTTTAAACTGAAGAAAATGAAGTCTGTCTTAAGTTGGGATAAAATTAAATTTGTCTCTGATTTACATATAAACGAGTGATTGAATTGATTTTATTGCTCCCTGTTTTCGCTATTCGCACCGTATATTGCGATACAAAGGAGCTATACCTTTCGATATCAGCGAAAGAAAGCATATAAATAAAAACATACGAACGTCTCAACACCAAATAATTATAGGACAGTTTTAATGCTTCCCCGACGTTCCCCAAACATTATAGAGCATTTCCATTCTACAGCAGAGCCTCTTTGGGCCAAAGAAGCTCCCGATTTCCATTTGTATCACTTCATCAAACAAGTATTAATCTGTTTCGAACTCCGCCCCCATCCTCGCTGGGGATAGGGACGTCTGTTAATTCACGTGCCTTCGAAAACGAATGAAGCAGAGGATTGTATTGAATTATTTGGTAGGATGAATAGGGGGAGCGGGAGAAGAAGAAAGAAGATGGAAACTTGGAAAAGGAAGAATGGGGTAGGTAAGCCAGATACGAATGAGATAAAACGAGAGGAACAGAAACGAGGAGAAAGAGAGGAATAGAGGAAGAAAAAAGGAAGGAAGTGGTGAGTAAGATAAAGAGGAAAGAGGGGAGGAGGGGAAGAGACAAGGTAAGGGTGAGGGAAGAGGAGAAAGTGAGGAGAGGAGAGAGGGAGAGGAAGAGCTAGCGGTAGCGGTAGAGGTTGAGGGAGAGGGTGAGAGAGGATGAGGATGAGAGAGAGGGAGAAAGTAAAAAAGAGAGTGTGTCTGTGTGTGTATGAGAGGGGGTAAGAGGGAGAGAATGAGAGAGAGAGAGAGAGAGAGAGAGAGAGAGAGAAAGAAAGAAAGAAAGAAAGAGGGTGAAAGGGAGAGATAGAAAGTTTGTGAAAAAGGGAGAGAGAGGGAAAAAGGGAGACATAAAGAAAGAGAGGGTGAAAAAGAGTGTGAAAGAGGGAGAGGGAGAAAGAGAGGGTGCCAGAGAGAGGGAGAGAGGGTAAAAGAGAAAGAGGGAGAGAGAGAAATAGAGAGAGGGTGAATGAGAGAGAGAGATAGAGAGGGTGAAAGAGTGTATGAGAGAGAGGGTGAAAGAGAGAGAGGGTGAAAGAGAGAGAGATAGAGAAAGAGGGTAAAAGAGAGAGAGATAGAGAGAGAGAGGTGAAAGAGAGAGAGGTGAAAGAGAGGGAGGGTGAAAGAGAAGGAGGGTAAAAGAGGAGGAGGTTAAAGAGAGAGAGAAAGAGAAAGAAAGAGAAAGAGAAAGAGAGAGAGAGAGGATGAAAGAGAGTGTGTGTGTGTGTGTGAGAGAGAGTGTGTGTAAAAGAGAGAGAGGGTAGAAAGAGAGAGAGAGGAGAGAAAGAGATAGGTTGAGAAAGAGAGAGAGAGAGACTGAAAAAAAGAGACTGAAAGAGAGACCGAAAGAGAAAAAGGCCGAAAGAGAGAGAGAGACCGAAAGAGAGAGAGAGACCGCAAGAGAGAGAGAGAGAGGGAGGGAGGAGGGAGGGGGGAGGGGAGGAGTATTGGTAGCGAAAAATTATATACCGTGCATGATTATGGCGCAGAGACCGCTCCGAACAACGTCTCCTCGAGCGAAGAAGTGAAATGGATACGATGAAACAGACACGCTGGGCCGGAAAGGGAAACAAAATAATCTTTGATTTGATTTTAGAGAGGCAACACAATTCCCTTGCTTTGTGTAACAGAAGTGTGAAGTGAGAATGCTGAAGCGAAAGTGTGAAGTGGGATAGAGAGAGATAGAGAGTGATAGATAGATAGAGTGGGATAGATAGATAGAGAGGGATAGATAGATACAGAGTGAGAGAGTGAGAGAGAGGGAGATAGATAGATAGATAGATAGATAGAGAGGGAGGGAGAAGAGAGAGAGGGCGAGGAAGAAAGAGAGAGGGAGAAAGAGAGAGAGGGAGAGAGAGGGAAAAAGAGAGAGAAAGAAAGAAAGAGGGAGAGAAAGAGAGAAAAAGATAGAAAAAGAGAAAGAAAGAGAAAGAGAAAAGAAAGAAAAAAAAGAAAGAGAAAGAAAGAAAGAAAGAAAAGAGAGAGAGAGAGAGAGAGAGAGAGAGAGAGAGGGGGGGGGGCTAGAATCTCTGAGCGTGAAAGGAATATCAAAATCAAAGCCAAAATCAAAACAACTTTAATACCATGGAGGAAAGCAGGTGTAACCTTCTCTTAACGCTAATGTGAACGGGATACTTTCTTGTTCATTTAACGTGAAAGTGCAGAACATTACCCTTTGCAAACACCACAGCGAATCGTGCGAGTATACGTATCGGTAAATCCACGAACCGCCGCTAAATTACAGTTAACGTATTCATAATCATCTTCACAAACGCCTAGGTGAAATCCCGAGTCATGAATCCACAAATTATATAGCTTAGTAAAACCCACACGGTAATCTCCTTGACGAATCCACGAATGCCGAAATCATGAATCCACTCGCTAATCGCCTTGGCTTCGAGCCAACATCCATCCGCCTGTTTATGATACCGAAATGCAATATCCCTTTGATTATTATGATTACTTTAAGGGAAGTTTGCCGTTCTTCTCTTTTTAATGAAGGTTATTATTGCGTTAGCGCACACACGCACGCACACGCACACACACGCACTACACACACACACACACACACACACACACACACACACACACACACACACACACACACACAACACACACATACGAGAGAGAGTACGAGAGAGAAAAGGAGAGCTGCGTATATGTACTTGTGCTAGACACAAAAATTCTGTCTGTATTGCCGTTTATACAGTATTGTCTTTAATCATTCCTCCTCATCAACTTCATCTTAGACACTCAACTCTTACCCAAGAGAGAGAAGCTCTTCGCACTTGAAATTCGCACACAGTTTGGCTGTCTTTATTATGAACTAGGAAACTTTTTTGCAACTGTTTTCCGTTGCTCTATAAACCACACGCGACGCTGGTGCATGTTCCGTATTATTCAGAATAGGCTAAACTTTCCTAGGATGGAGAAAGGGAAGGATTTATTGTCATAGATTTCGCTTTCTTTATTCCTCTTCCAGATGTGTAGGCGAATATTGACTCCACGGATGCACGCATATACTCTTACTTTCATTCACATTTACGCTTACGCTCCGACCAACACACACACATCACACACACATACACACACACATATGGATGTATATATCTTTGTCACACACATGCATATATAAACATACCTATACATATGCAACTGATAGTGAGAAGACAAGATCTGCACAAACCTAAAATGATTAAAGTATACAGTCCAGGCTTTGAAAGAACATATGTGTATTTATTAAATTAGTAACGTTTGCTCACAAAAGGGTTTCTGTAGAACTGCTGATAGATATATGTAATATTAAAGGGTAGGCAATAAGTTGAAAAGAAAGAAAAGGACAGAACAAACGGAAGAAAATATTTACTGAACAAATGTTTGCTGAACAATCGTTTCGCCGGAAGGATGTCTTAAAAAGTGATGCAACAGTGTTAAACTATGTATAACAAAGTGTGACATGTATCCAGCACGGATATTTGAAAATTCGCTCTTTGAAATGTCTCCTGTTTACACATCTTTTTGGAAAAAACAGGCCTTTAGAGCGGTGTTTCTGTCAGGAGGGAATATACGACTAGCAATAAAAGGTATTGTGAGTTAGACTAGAAAGAAAAATACTAAAGCGTAGAGAGAGAAAGAAAGAGACGGACAAACACTGGAAAGAGAGAGCCAGCGAGAGAAAAGGAAAAGGTAAAAGGGGATGAAAAATGGCGGAATAATAATGTAAACTACGCTTAGAGAAAAAGAAAAAATAAAGGTTCGAATAACCCAGTAAAATGAATAGGATCAGTCGACCGGATTTTTTTCTAGGAATATCAGTCAACTTCGGTTTCTCATATTCTAATCAAATTTGCTTCAAATCGATCAATAGTTATCAAGTTAGGGTCGGCCGGGTTACAGGAACATAAGTTAAACTTCATTTTTGACTTGGCCGTGCTAATCATCCAGCGTCTTACTTTGAAAGAAGCAAATTCCAGCAAAAGGGCAGAAATCGGCAGACGAGCCAGGGGGTCGCATCGGACACAAAACGATTTTCTTTAGAGTAAGCGACCTCGAGTAGACCCGGGATGCAGAAAACGCGAGTATGAGATCTGTGTCAGGTCGGAGAGGACAACCCTTGCAAGCGCTTAAAGAGGAAATAACACAGGGAGGCGATTATGCGGGGGAAACTCCACCAACGGGATCTATTGCGCGAGGAGTAAGTTCGTTGCGGTTTACCTCCGGGGGAAAAACGCGTGAAGTCTGTTTATGTATGCAAATGTATACGTGAACACGATTACGTATTTTGTACATCGGATAATGGACTTTCTCTTTAGCATAATCCTGGTTAATGAACTCTAGACATTAGAACAAAAAACGAATAAAAATTTGCCTAAAAGATATTCTGATATGTAGATTTTCACTGTTAAGTAGACATACAAATATGGTATTGCATCTAAATTAATAGATATTGTAAATAAATGTACCTATATAACAAGGTGTGGAAAAGGCTAATTTGGACTATTACCTTTCGCCTTGACTCGCTTTATTGAACACCAAAGCTAGTCCGCTATTAACTCACCGCATGGTCGCTCCTAGCTGTCTCATCTTGCCTAATTAGCAGGATTGCTAGTGTTTCTGAAATTAAATTGCAATTACTCTGGCCAGCCTGCAGTCTACGGCTAGCACTCGTTGGTATTCAGCGGCATATAACCAATTACAACCGATCCGTGAATAGCAAATGGACACAATACTCATTACGCCTTCGTACATGAGGTGTTATTAAAACAATTGATTGCTATTGAATATCTGTCACCTCATTACATCCGTTGATAATGGTTAAACAAGAGCGTTGTTTTATTTGCACTCGTTGACAGTTCGTTGTGTTACGAAAGTCATTAGTCAATGCCATATGTATTATGAACATGTTCAAGTCCTTGTCTCTAGGAAACAAGTGTTTAAGTGAATGTTGCCTAAAATCTTTTTATATAATATTGCAATTCATATACACATGCGCGCACACCTGCCTCACACACACACACACACACACACACACACACACACACACACACACACACACACACACACACACACACACACACACACACACACACACCACACACACAAATTGTGTTAAAATTGTGCCAGGCCCGACCCAATGAATTTTCATAATTACAGATGCAGAAATAAAGACATATCAGTCTATATATCTGATAGATATACATTTAACAATTTATTTGCCGGGTTGATATGCATGTCTAGACTGATAAATATGCATTCATGTCTTTATGCATGCCAAATATACGAATATTCCTTGGGACGGGCCGCACACAATTCTAACAAACCGGCACACACACACACACACACACACACACACACACACACACACACACACACACACACACACACACACACACACACACACACACACACACACACAGAGAGAGAGAGAGAGAGAGAGAGAGAGAGAGAGAGACAAATCACAAAAGAGGACAAGAAATTACCCAGATTGAAATTCTTCAAAAAATTAAATTGAAAAAGCAATTAAAAGAAATTATCAGGACAAACAAAGTAGGCGGGTCATAACTGGCACTCGCAAACAGAGGCAGATAAGTGAATATGGTACGTTTAGATCGATGCTAACAAACTCGATTAACTAGCAGGGCGGCGCACCTGAACCAGGCTGTAACTGTTGGCTTGATATTGGTGTGATGTAATGGAAGGTCCGGGTTGGAAGCTGGCATATCCGAAGGCGGATCTGAGTCCGTTCAAACTTTGAGTGTTAACCAAAAAAATACAAAATAACAAATGTTCCAAGAGAGGCTAGCTTCTGTGCCAGGCAATTATTCACTACAAAAGTGATAAGCAAAGTCTCTGCCACTAGAAATTTGAGGAGGCTGGGGAAAGTAAGGGGAAGCATATAAATAGAAATGGTATGGAAAGGAAAGAGGTAATAAAGAGTGCGCTGGTTTTACTTTTCAGAAGCTTTTGATACAACGTAGACCATTAAAAGTTCTGTATGATGGGTAGGCATTTTGTAAAAGATCGAAGTTTTATGTTCAAGTCGTTTATAGATTCTCCTTTGTTAGTCATCTGTGAAAGTTAGTAAGTATAACCTTTCCACGAACAGAATACAAAAACACCATTATATTGAGGCTTGCACGAATACGCGAATACACTTAACCAGAATTGATATACAAACACATATACGAACACGCACAATCGTTCATGTATAGCCCAACACGCGAACACAGGCCGCGCACACCCGTGACAGGGCTTGGCACTCACTATGGTCTGGTGCTGTTTTTCACACGTGTACTTTTGAACTTATCATTATCTTCCACATTCATTTTGTTAGTCCTTAGCATGGAATATAAACGCACCATTTACTTGAAATATCCTCAATAGACACTGATCTTAAACGGTGTTTGTGACTATCTACAGTATGAAATATATACATTGTTTGGTTGTTTGTATGTACTTACGCATGTGTCTGTGGGTGTAAGCATACAAGAGGGACACACGCACGCACACGCACAACACACACAACACACACACACACACACACACACACACACACACACCACACACACACACACACACACACACACACACACACACACACACACACACACACCCCTCGTTCCCTATGAATTATAGAGCTTGCCTTGTACCAAGAAATTATATCTCAGGCATTAAACGTATATATTAACTCGTTTCTCTTATGTATACACTCGAACAAAAAAGTAAGAGCTGTTAAGCGGACTCCGTTATTAAGGGTTATTTATTAAAGTGATTAAGTTGTCCTGAGTTCGCGCATGCCATGATAAATCTAAAGGCCTGTCCCTTAATGCTAACGATGCCTTCCTCTCTTGCCTTCCTCGTCTCGCCCCCTTCCTCTTCTCCGCCCTTTTGGAAATTTATTATTTTCGCTTTTCCTCGTTTCGTCGTGTGTGTGTGTGTGTGTGTGTGTGTGTGTGTGTGTGTGTGTGTGTGTGTGTGTGTGTGTGTGTGTGTGTGTGTGTGTGTGTGTGCGTGTGTGTGTGTGTGCGTGTGTGTGGGGGGGATGTGGATGGTGTGCGCGTGTGTACATGTATGGGTGTGTAGTATGTTCAATATTTACCATAGTGCTCATTTTCGACAGGTGTTATAATCTTATGCAATTATTATGCCATTATTCTATGAATAATTCTATGAACTATATCTCCTTGTGCATATGATTGTATATCGATCGTTAATAGCGAGAACAATAAGTACGACTCGAGAGCAGCTAAACTTGCCTCAACCAGTGTTAACTAGTTTGGCAAGCTGGAGTATGGAATGTATCTGCATATTGTAATGGAAACCGTAATAGGCAATAATCATGCAGTGAATATATATAACCACACACACACACACACACACACACACACACACACACACACACACACACACACACACACACACACACACACACACTCACTCACACACACACACACACACACACACACACACACACACACACACAACACACACACACACACACACACACACTCTCACTCACACAAAGTTACATACAAATCTCGCGACACGTAAAGACTGTGGGTCTTAGCGCTTCCTTCACGGCAGTTCCAATTCCACACACACACACACACACACACACACACACACACACACACACACACACACACACACACACACACACACACACACACACACACACACACACACACACAAAGTTACATACACATCTCGCGACACGTAAAGGCTGTGGGTCTTTGCGCTTCCTTCACGGCAGTTCCATTCAGCCGCGAGGTGTCGCTGCTTCCCTGGAATTTCCTGAAAGGTAATCAGGTTTAGTATGGCCACTCAATTTTTTTTTTTATGGAATGATGAGGTTGCTTATTGCT
>NW_020868958.1:162500-165000 GCF_003789085.1 Penaeus vannamei
TGCGCACACATGCACAGTATTTGTTTTATATCTGTGTATGTGTTTAAGTGTGTGTGTATGCGTGTATGTAGTCATTTAACAAAATGCAGCATTCTTAGTGCATACAATGACCTTGACCTTGGTGAGGTTATGCCCAGATTAGCCGTTCTAAAACCGTGCTTATGGCGAGTTTCCTCGTCCGGACTTTGCCTTACTTTTCTCGCAAATTAAAACGTAATGATTTTAGATTTGGTTTTAACCAAGCTAAAAATTGACAGAAATTGGAACACGGCCCAAAACTTGATCGCAGTTAGGGACAAAATTAGAGTTTTGCATATTTGGCCGAGAACGCACACGCGCACACGGAGAAATTGCACTCCCCCCCCCCCTCTCTCTCTTTCTCAATGGAAATAATAGATGTGAAAATGTATATATATATATATATATATATATATATATATATATATATATATATATATATATATATATATATATATAACATACATACATACATATACATATACATTCTAACACATATATTCATCATGTAGGACTTCAAAAACCCTGCAGCTCACCCCATAGGAGTCATTTCTCCCATACTGCGCTAATAAAACGTGATTTGTTACGGAGAGCTTTATCTTCCATTTTTCACAATATTGTATGAAGGGGAAGTTATAGCCGGTAGTTTTGCATAAATGTTCCATTCCATTTGTTAAAGTCAACAGACAGCAATCAATTTTATTGGAATCACCCACTTTTTCGGGTGCGGACTCTTTCTGATTTCCTTCTTTTAGGTTGATAAAGAGCTTTATAGAATTGTCTATAGAACTTGAAGATAAGTACTATATCTATAGACGTCTTGCATGTATGTTTCATAGAAGTCTGTTAAAGTGTGATTTATTAGTCCTTACCAAATAAAGTTTTTTTTCCCCATTCCCTTCCGCTCTCTCTCTCCTTCTTCCTCTTCCTTTCTCCCTCCCACCCTCCTCCTTCCCCTTCCTCTCCTCTCTCTCTTACATTTTTTTTTTCTACATTTTTCTTTCACTCGCTCTGTTTCTCGGTCTCCTTCCCCGCCTCTCCCCCCTTCCTTAAGATAACACCAGCTGATGGAGACTGAAGAAGGCTATTCTTTCGCCCATAACGCAGCTCAGAAGTTATTAACTGTTACATCTGGTATGAGTTGGCGAGGGTATTGTGGAGTGGCAAGTCTAGGGAATTTTTGAGGTGCAGTTTGGCCATTTTGTCGTATATGAGAAGACTAAAATTCCTTATATTATTTCTCAACTGGGAAATTAAGGGATAGATTGATATGTTGGGTGAAGAGAGAGAGGGAAAGGGAGAGGGAGAGGGAGAGGGAGAGGGAGGGAAAGAGAGAGAAAGAGAGAAAGGGAGAGAGGGAGGGGGAGAGGGAGAGAGAGAAAGAGAGAGAGGATAACGATACAGTAAGAAGGGAGAAAAGAGCAAGAGAGAGAGAAAAGTGAGAACGAACTATTAGCGGAGCTCAAATGCAATCCCGTAAAGGAAACTGAATTTTGCAACGATCCCTTGCTTATAATTCCGTTAATGCAAGAACATTGCCACATAAAAAAGAAAAAAAGAAAAAGATAAAAATAACCGTTGCTCTTTCCAGATTTCAAGATTTCCTTCTCCTTGTTCCCATTTGGGGTAATGGGTTTATAATAGGTTTCATTGCCAAGAAACTTCCTTCTTATGTCTAGGGTTATGGCAGCCTAAAGCTTTTCTTTGTACTCTATTTGATTTCCTTCAGTATGGGTTGCAGTGGGAATCTCTCAAAGGATTGCTGGTTTATTGTATCGACCTGAGATCGTACGTCTGGCAGTCACGCGATAGTGCTGAAGAACAATGGACGTCTAAACAAACTTCTCTTATCTGGGAATCACTTTTTTTTTGTCTTTTCCTTTGTGAAGACATTCGCGCGCGATCTTTGTGTGAATTAATGACGCATGCACCACCTTACACTTCATTCCATCCCAAGTTGAAGGAGGGAGAAGGGGAGAGAGGGGGAGGGGAGAAAGAGTGTGGAAGAGTAGAGAAAGAGAGGGTAGGTAAAGGAGAGGAGAGAGAAAGAGAGAAGAGAGAGTTAGGTAGGAGGAGAGGAGATGGAATTAGAGAGGGAGAGGAGAGGAGAGGGAGGTAGGGAGGGAGAGGAAGAGGAGAGGGAGTTATGGAGAGAGGGAAGGAGAGGGAGAGAGGAAGAGGAGAGGAGGAAGGGAGAGGAGAGGGAGGGAGGGAGAGGAGAGGAGCTAGGGAGGGGGAGGAGAGGAGAGGGAGCTAGGGAGGGAAAGGAGAGGTGAGGGAGTTAGGGAGGGAGAGGAGAGGAGGGTTTAGGGAGGGAGAGGAGAGGAGAGGGAACTTGGGAGGGGGAGGAAAGGAGAGGGAGTAAGGGAGGGAGAGGAGAGGAGAGGGAATAAGGGAGGGAGAGGAGAGGAGAGGGAGGTAGGAGGGAGGTAGGGAGGGAGAGGAGTGGGAAATAGGGAGCAAGAGTAGAGGAAGATACGGA
>NW_020868958.1:177500-182500 GCF_003789085.1 Penaeus vannamei
TGCAATCCAGTATTTTAGAAAGTATCCGGTAATTTTTTTTTTATTATGGTATTAAAATCGTTTAGGAATACCAATTTCACAATATCAACATGAAAAATGTGCATTATTCTGGATAACAAAACATTTCCTTATTTTGTATGTTAAGAAGACAGCAGCATTTCTGACTCGGCATTTTTTTTATATCATTTTCCTATTACTGTTGCTGTTGTTATTAATAGTTGTTTTTCATTATTTGCATCGTTACAAATCTCAAGATAGCAGTAGCAGCAGTAAGGAAGTAGCAGAGTAGCAGTAAGAGTTAAAGAGTAAGAGTAAGAGTAGAAACAATACCAGTAATAGGAACAATAGCAGCAATAGCTGTAGTAACAACAGCATTAGCAATAGCAGCAGCAGCAGTAGTTGCCATAACAATAACACCGACCTATTGTTATGTCAGTGGTTAACGTTATCATCCCGTTACTAATACTAATCTAAATTTTACTAACCAATTTTTTTATCCATATGTTATAGTTATCATTATTATTAATGTCGGAATCATTGGTATATCTATTTCCCTTTGCGAGATCTGCGCATGACATCTCCCTCTGCATGACGTACCCTTTTTCTCACACTCCTTCCGTGACACTAAGTCATAGAAAGTCGCACTTAATTACAGAAGTGATACTTTTCCCCTCTCATGTCAACTAACTTTAGATTGGGACACGTCTGGCTTTGGGAATTGCGATGTTTAGAAAGTTTCAGGATGAAAAATCGAAATTACTTGTTTAATCGAATTTGGCTAAAAAAATAACACACACACACTCCCACTCACACTCACACGCACACACACAAACACATACACACAAAACACACACCATACACGCACACACATACAAACACATACAGAAACAAACTTTTAAACAAAAACTCATTCTACTACAACTGCCACAGGTCCGTAAAATGCTTACCTTCGACATAAACTATTGATTTGACCTTCCTTCTCACGAATGAAGCAACCCCCAATCGCACATTTTATTAAAGACAAGAAATTACTCCCAACATTAACACGTCATAAAACTCTACATGAAACCCATTTCCCCCTATATAAGTTATAAGTGATTTTCGCCGCATTGCAGATAATAACCAGAAAAAGAAAAAGAAGAAAAAAAAAGGACGAAAAAAGACTATCTCCAGCTCAACCCATAAATTAAACTTTTCCAATAGTTCAGCTCTCGCTCGCAAGGAATTTCGGCTAATACGAGAGAGCGCGGCTTCCCGGATTCCTGGTCAGCGCCAACAGCGTCTGTGATTCGTGTGCTCGGTCCCTTTCCCAGGCGGTGCTGTTCATTTATCTGTTCCTTTGGGTTCTTCGATTCTGAATTGATTGTTTGGAGATTTGGTATATATTTGATTATTCTTCTTTGTACCGTTTTTTTTTTTTTTTTTTGGGGGGGGGGGTGTTATTGACTTGATTAGATAGAGTAGTTGGATGTGTGATTCTTGTGTTCGATCCACATCCCGCTGTCACTCCTTCCCAGTATCTATTTTTTCGTGTTCTTCGACTCTTAATTAACTTAACTCTTTTGAAATTCGACGTATGTTATATATTTATTTGATATTTGACTTTTTGGTATCGTCTTCATTGGAAAAAGGAATGGTTGGCTCTGCGATTCTTGGGGTCTTTCCTGGTCGTGTATCAATTTCCTTGGATTCTTGTTTACTCTGATCTTTGTTTATTTGAGATTTGTTTTATATTTAATTTTTGGATATTTTCAGATCTGACTTTGTCTTTATGTGATAGAAGAAGAGGTTCTTTGTCTCTTCTCTTGGTGGTTCCTTTTGATTTATCTGTTTCCTAAAGTGTTTAATTTTTTGTTTTAGGTCATTTACCTGTTCTTTTAGGGCCTTTGATCGCTTTGGTAATAAACTTATTTTTTGTTTGTTTACTGAGCTTAACTTTCCTGAGGTTTCGCTGTATACCTCTTTATGTATGGTTGACTGTTTTGAGATCGGGTGCATCTAATTATCTGTATTTGATATTTGGGTTGATTGTTTTAATGCTGCTTTTATTGATTGGATAAAGAAAAAACGTTTTTATTTGTTGGTCGCTTTTTGACATTTTTTTTTGGTTTATATTTTATTAATTCGTTTTATTTATTTATTATGTTTGATTTAGTGATTAGACTTTCTTTTTACATTGTTTTTTTATTGATTTTATTTTTATTAATTTATAATTTGATTTCATACTTTATTATCATGAGAATTTGAACTGACCAGTGGGCATGACCTGTTTTTTTTATAATCTATTTATTTGATTAATTGGATATAAATTGGTTACCTTGAATTTTGATGCAAGGCTTAGAAAGATCGGTTATTCCTGGTTCATTTATGTATCACTTTAGGCTATTCGAAATAGACGATTGATTTGATATTTGCTCTACACTTGAAATAATGAGAAATAGGATTAATGAAGGTAATTTTTAAAGATATGGTGCCTTTTTCAATATTTTTTCGCCGTTTTATATATATATATATATATATATATATTTATATACATACAAATATGTGTAAGTGTGTGTGTGTGTGTGTGTGCGTGCATGCATGCATACGTGCGTGCGTGTGTTTGTCTGTGAATAGGAATGAGAGAAACGAAAAGAAAACTGATACCGTCTCCAACTCTGGCATAGTAAGAAAATCAAGCCAGTGCTTAAGCCTCAACTAATCCAAGGAAAGTCTTTCGGCAATGGATCCCGAACGCACTTTGGTGGAATCTCTCGTCCCGTCAGTATTTTTGAAGTACGCTTTGTTTTCATTTGCATTTCTTGGAGCACTCTCTGTTTGTATTTGCTTGTATCATTGATCAGGAGGATTCTCTTGACGTGATTATTGGTTCAGAAATAGCTCCGTCGACCACTTAGCTGCTGCTCCGTTGCGTAGGTAGGCCTAGGCTAAGCGATAAGTGATCAGGAGCTTATTATCCACGCCATCGATCTTCTGTCGTGGATACATAGAGGTCGGGAGATGGTGAAGGTTGTTTTATAGGTGGATAGGTCGTATTTATTTCTCTCTTCAATGAATAAGTAGCACACAAAAACGCGTGTATATACATGTTTGCATACATATATAAATATATTTATACACGTGTGTGTGTGTGTGTGTGTGTGTGCGCGTGCACATACACACACACACACACACACACACACACACACACACACACACACACACACACACACACACACACACACACACACACACACACACACACACACACACACACACACACACACACACACACACACACACACACATATATATTATATATATATATAAATATATTATATATATATATATATATATGCATGAATATGATCAGTATGTAAATTTTTGCAAATATCTGTGTGAATGAATAGACTAGAAACAGACGCGTTCACCTAAATTACGTCGGCAAACAAAAGGAAATGTACAGTGACAGGCAGTCATGATACGCCAGTTGAATAAGAAAGTCAAAATTTCTGCCACTGAACATAGATTCGCAGACAGTAGTACAAATTGAACGTGTAGACGGAATTAAAACTGTCAAAGACCCCTCTCGCCACTATTACTGTATATTAAACTACAATTTAAACAACAGCAGAGAATCACCTCCTGTACGACGCATGATCCGGTCGGAAAACAAAATTGAATATATTAGTTGCAAAAAATATTCATAAGAATGAATAATTCCAAAATACATCATGCATAATTTCGTCAAAAGGGAATGAAATAAAGCGAAATGATAATGGAAATCAAATGCATCTTAACGAAGGACTGAACACTGCGCCTGGTAGTTTCAAAGTCTCCCGGGTCGCGGCAAGGTTAATTATGCAGCAAACAAGCGACACGGGCGTCGAGTGAACCCACGGATCCTCGGTGTGTGTGTGTGTGTGTGTGTGCCTGCGTGCGAGTTCGTTCGCATATCTGAATATATGTATGTATGTGTTTATTGTATATCATGTGATTATGCTTGTTCGTGCTTTTGGTGAAGATGTAATATCAAAGCGTTAATTACCCTACATATCTTACTATGTGGAATTGTTGACTCTTCATATTTCTCTATGTTTTTGTTCGTGTAGACATCAGTTAGTATTAGATAATTAAAGCATTTATTCTCACAACATCATACAACCGCCTCAGTTCAAATATTAATACCTCAAATAAACGCCATTGAAAATATTTCCCCGCATCAGAAATACAGCAAAGACATCCATCGACCATATTCCATTCAGAGCAGCGACGCATTACGAGTTGAGTACCTCTAATCCAAAGATCCGATGGCAAAATTGCAAATGAGTATGATGCAATGAATAGTTTAACACATATAAAATCCGATCCACAGCAATCATACGCTGATGATTTGACTTCAAGAGTAGGAAGTAAATTTGACTACCAACCTTGTGTCGTTGTTGTTTGATGGTACGCGGAGCCGCAAAACGCGAAATCCTCTTACCAGCTTCAACCCGGAAACCCTGAATAGAAATGAACCCCTTCATTATATACATTCCTCATCTCGCAGTGTCCGGAGAAGCCCCAACCCAAGCTCATTAATGCATACGTAACTCTTTTCCACCCTTGCAACAGCAGAAGGCCCTTGTCGTGTGAGAACTTTAGAGACTGTCCCTCATTTGGAATAATAACTGAGTGCACTTCTCTTTGTGGGTGTTTAAGGTGTGCACTGCCTCTCCATATTCCGATTTCATTTCGTGTGAGAAATCGTGTTAATGTCGTAAATGGAGATGAAATATCCTTGGATAATTTCCAATTCATCTCGTGCTAACGTGATTTCCCTATATAAGTATTGTCGCTAGCTTAAACACGGTCTGATAGGCTGGTGGTATTAGAACTGTATACTTGTAAACATATATCTTTATTTGCCAACCATTCAATCAAACCATAAATATCTATGGCTCTCAACTCACGCCGACACACATCACCCACCCCCTCAAAAAACACACGTACACAACATATATAGCGTACGCACATAC
>NW_020868958.1:190000-205000 GCF_003789085.1 Penaeus vannamei
AGTGGGAAGACGGTAGAATAGCCCGAAAAAATGGAAAGACGCTTCCCAGGAATGAAGGAGAGTCGGGAAATGACCTGGATTCTGCGAGGGCGAGGGAGGGGTTGTATATGAGTGCTAAGAGGAGGTAGAGTTCGAGGTTGCTTAGATCAAAGGGGAAAGAAACGGAAAAGCTGATCAGTGACACTTTGCTTTGGAGTATGTGTGTATATATATAAAATATTATGATAAATAAAAAGACTTCGGAAGGGATGAATCGCATGCAATCCGCGAGGTTGCAGGTCTTCCAGAAGTTTAAGAGAGTTGGCCGAAGTTACACGAAACTGCAAGGTTAGAAGGAGAGGGATGAACAGGCAGTGGAAAGGCACGGACTTCGAAGTTTCTTCAAAAAAGAGAAAGGGAAGAAAGAGGGAGAGAAAGAAAGGTGGATGGGACCATCAAGCGGTGACCAGACGGTGACTTGGTAACTGTCCCAAGTTCCAGGAGGTATTTACTTTTTTCGCGTTTTTTTTCTTTCTCTCTCTGCTTCCTTTTCTGATTCTGGAGAGCCCACTGGAAGGGAATATAAAAGTCTCCAAAGGCTCTGAGCCGTGATATACGACATCGGATTTATCTTTCGCTGAAAAAAGGGCTTTCGTATTTTTTCTTCCCAGCTTGTTTACGTATGGGGATCATTTTCCTGCATCCATCAAAACATTATCACAAGAAATATTGCTTACATCGACCTATAACGCGGTTCGTAACACATGGCACGCACGCCGTTCTTTACAGCGAAACAGACTAATCGTGTTTGTTTTTTAGATGATTTTTTTCTCTACCAGGCAATATGTAAAAAATATTGGGTCTTCTGAATATGTGCAAATATTTTTGTTTCCCGAATATTTATGCACAAATTGCATATTTAACCTTTAAGTTGTAAGTAGGTCTAGTCAAAACTCACACATATGAAAATGTGCATAAATGGCAATTATTTGACCTTTGAAGCACATTATGCATAAGGAATGAATAGAAAAAAGTATATTATTAATCAGAGTGAATATATATATATATATATATATATATATATATATATATATAGAGAGAGAGAGAGAGAGAGAGAGAGAGAGAGAGAGAGAAAGAAAGAAAGAGAGAGAATGAAAGAAAGAAATATAATCTTTAGAGAAATGAAAGAAGTTTGGCACCAGATATCTGCGTCAAGAAAGTCTTTAAGAGAGTTCGTGTTAGGGACCATCGACCTGACTAATTAGCAAATGGAGGGCGGCTGAGATGGGCTGCCCCTCACCTGCCCCTCGCGCTCTTTGTCGGGAACGGAAGTTAGCCAACGGATGACGTGGCTTCGACCCTCATTAGCGATGAGGGGTAATTAGGACGGAGGATGCAACCGATACGCGAGGGGAACAGAGGGTAAAATGGAATTGTCACGGCTGGATGTTTTCTCCCGCTTTTCCCCCTCGTTCTCTGGGATTGGTTCACGGTTTGGGATGCTGTGGAGGAGGAGGTGGATGGGAATGTACGCTAGGGCTCCCGAACGTTAGGGTTCAGGCCTATATATGGAATGTTCTTCGTTACATATTTTCAGTACTCTACCCTTTCTATTTAACACACATTCTCTCTCTCACACCTATTCATAAGGATGATATTTTATTTAGGTTGTAGTTTTATATAAACTTAATTAACTTCAGTTATGTATTAAACATTTCTTCGGGGTTTTTTGTAAAGTACCAATCATAATTAAGTCTGGTGAAACTGCAGATAACCAATGAATATTAAGTAGGCAAATGAAATAAAGATACAATAAAGATACATTAAAAAATCGTTGGTTATTCAATATTTGATTTTTCCCCCAATGAGTTGTCTTGAGATTATCTTATTTATGATTTTTTTATGGGTACCCATATATGTGAAGAAACACATGCACGCACACACACACACACACGTTTTAAGCATGTGTGTAGGTTTTGTATTTTCGTATACGAGTAAAGCTCTCGGACGCATAAACGTATCAAACAAGGCTTTCATAACGTAATGTTGACTGTTGACCCTAAAATTACTTTATACACATCAGTGCAGTTACTTCAACAGGTGCGGGGAAAGCCTGTAGCAGCACCAATTGCATTAGAAGGCGTATATTATGATTTTTATCGCCATTCCAGGTTAGTTGTTTTTCATGTATTCTCTCTCTCTCTCTCTCTCTCTCTCTCTCTCTCTCTCTCTCTCTCTCTCTCTCTCTCTCTCTCTCTCTCTCTCTCTCTCTCTCTCTCACACCATCTCTTACTTCTAGTGTTACTGCGGTAGTAAATCAGTTTAAATTATTACTATTCATGTTATGGAGATAGCTTGAGCCTTTTCAATAAATTGATATTGATTTATTGCTATTGAAAAAGGAAAAAGTCGCTTGAACTTATGAATATTCGGCAGTAGATTATATTCCAAACCAGCTATATTTTACACTGGATGTGCTTTTAAAGTATAATTAAATTTAAGCCTTGGACGGATGGAAGGAAATCAACAAGAAAATCTACTGTAATAATGATTATCAAACTTCAATGACCGATTGACTTATAATATAGAGACGGAAAGGGACAAGTGAAGAGAAAGGCGGGGGTGGGAAGTGAGAATGAAATAAGGGTCAAATGAGATCACATTAAGTATTAGTTAGGGCAAGTGAACTCTATTACGCATTATGTAGCAGTTCATACACTCAACCTTTCTAAAGTATCATAGAAATAGCGGTGCGTATCTAGAGTCTCGCAGAAGACCTCTCTTGCCTGGCTGGGCTCAGGCACAGCAACATCTAGATTGTATTGTCGCAGATTACACGCTAAACTTGTTTCACAGGCCTGCAGGAAGCAGTGTCGCATTTGATACTTACTCGCAACGCTCACGCTTTCTCTGTACGGGTCTCTGCACCATGGCATTCTCTTTATTTGTTTCATTCTTCATATAATAGGTCTTTATGTGTGTGATTTTCATTCGTGTTGGAGATACTTATTCAAGTTTTTAACGTTTCGTTTTAGAATGTGCATATTTTAGCAAAGGACCAAGGGATATGGTATCCGTACATTTTGAATAACACTAATTTCAGTGTAAGAAACTATGCCATGTTATCTTTCAAAATACGGAATCAGGGTGGTTTTTAACACAGAGAGGCTTAGAAATCGTTGGGAAGTTTGTGTTTGAGTTGTTCGATGACCCGAAATGAATATCGATGTGACCTGAGATCTTGGCGATCGCTTCGGTTGAGGAGTGTCGAGTAGGAAGCGGGGATAGGGATGGGGGTGATGCTGAGGCTTTATGGAAATCCTTAAAAGAAGCGGAGTAGGAAAGCGAAGAGAGAATTTACAAGGAACGAGAAGGAAGGGCGAGGGTGCAACTTTTGAACATGTAAGAAATAAGAATAGTATCCAAATTTATGAAAAGCATTAATATTATCAAACAGTTGCAATTTCGTATATAAAATCATATAAGCTGGAGAACTTATCATAAGACTGTTACCATGGATAAAATGGATTATATTTCGAGATCGGCATGATAAGGACTCGTCAAGGGAAACGATAATCAAGTACGGGTCAAGATCAAATCTGAGTGAATGAAATGACGGATCTCATTTCGTTATAGGTATTGCCAATAACCGCCGGAAAACGAATCAAAGGCCGAATAAACCTTGCTGTTAAGGTGAGGGAAGTCCGAATCACAAGTTAATCAATTGCAGGTAATGAAGTTACACCCTAGTTATCTTCATGGCAATCACTTCGTCTCCCATTATTGACTGTGATTATCATGTTATCAGACATGGTCAAGTTTTATGATATATTGCTTCTGGCTGGCCGTTTGGTTATGATAATAATTAGAGATATTAGACAGAGTTTGTGACTTCTCCGCTGTAGCATTTGTGGACGTTGAGTCTTATAATTATCATTCAACAAAGAAATTTAAAATATTTACATTTTTATGGGGAATTGTCTCCGTATATGATAAGAGAAAACGCTGTACCATATATACATGCAAATAAATATAGGTATTTTATTACAAAAAGTCTTGGGTACTCTTATTATTTATTATTTTTTCATGTCATCGAATTGACAGGATTTTACTTAATGTACCATGCATTCCCAATAAGTAACATATACCGCTACTAATATCGAACAATTTTAAAGCTACAATGCATAGAAAAGAATGGTATATCTCAATTGCTTTGTGCATAAAAAAGAATAATGGAGAGACACCCGGTGTGTAGTTTAGGAACGGTTACAGATAGAAAGAAATATTTCGATCATTATGCAAAATGAAGAAAGGACCTGTAAGGCTTCATTAAGAAGGAAGAACCTGTAACACTTTGTTAGCAAGAGAACTATGATAAGTTACCATGAGAGGGGCCCCTAATGCTCTCTTTAAAAAAAGTACCGCACGAAGTTTAGTATACTTTTCATTATGCAGATGTACTTGAACAGCGCAAAAGTCTTGATTATTTTTATTGATTATTAATTGTTCATTATGTAATTTTTGCTGTTATTGTTTTCATTATCGATATTATTGTTAAAATCATTATAATTTTCTTCTTATTATTGATATTGTTGTCGTCACTATTAGTAGTATGAATATCATTGTTGTTATTGGGTGTTACTGTTGTCATTATATTAATATAAAACGATCATTTGAACCCTCCGCGTTTTTAAAGTATTACTAAAAAAAACAATTAAATTAATGTAATCAGAACACCAACACTACAGGGAGTGATCATGCGTAAACCCCTCGTGCATCTTATGTTAGTGCATTCATAATCACCTTTTTTTTTATAAAGGTTATATGGTACATAATCAGCAGCAGCTCGGGATGTAGTCGAGAAGACGCGAAATATTAAGAGCTCCACGAACCATGAAGTGGCATCAGTCTTGATCAAGTTATAAGAGAGAAAGGCATTTCATGTTACTGTTATCGCTGCATTAAAAAAAAAATCTATTTCTTGTTTTAAAAGCATTTTTTAAATGGATGTCGAATCTATTCATCTTGCCAAAAGTATTTTTATCAATGAATATATCAAAGGAAGCATCTATTTTGTATCAGAAATTGTGAGCGGTATTTACATGCATTTATGGTTCAGTATGCACGTACATAGTGGATATTGATATATACACATACATCAAAACGGTTATGTCCCGATTTCCAGTGACTTTCCATTGCTTTTATAAATAAAGAGTATCTAGTTAACCTTTAATTATTTATTTGATTCTTTAACATATAATATATATGCAATTTTGCTAGGAAATAATTGACTTTAATTTCGATATATAGTGATACGTGAACGAGTAGATATGAGAAATAGCTAAGTATAAGGGGTTCATCCATTATTTTACCTAATTTAAGACTGGGCCTGTGAGATGCTGGATAACTAGTAAATAAGGACAATAAAGACAATAAACGCTACATTGTTTTATGAAAAGATGTAAATTAAGTTAGCTGAAAGACCAGAGCATAGTGAAAAAATAAGAAAAGAAAGACCACACTATGCTGACGTCTACATTATGTGGACAATATTATATATATAATATATATATATATATATATATATATATATATAATATATATATAGATATATATATATATATATATATATATATATATATATATATATGTAAAGATAAATGAATAAATATAAGAAATGTAAATGTAATATTATATATTTATATATATATAGATTTGATATTGCTATTGATATAGTTACAGTTAAAATATGTCGTACGAAAGCGTACTGTGTTGAAGCCTGAAGTATGATATCAAAAATGTTTTCTCGAATGTTCGCACATGCTATAATCATTGCACTGCAAATATATATTTCCATATTTGTTTTGCAGTCAGTTTACTTAAAAAATATCTTTCAGGATGAAAAAATGAAGAGAAATAACGTCTCAGACACTTGACGCTAATGTACGAGAAGGAAAGAGTATGCTCATGACAAAAATTACTAGAGGCAATATCTGAAGTATATATATATATATATATATATATATATATATATATATATATATCATATTACTTGGAAGATTGAAGTGGTGTCAGATTTGGATTTCACTTTCGTACTTTCTTTTGTGTGTGTGTGTGTGTGTGTGTGTGTGTGTGTGTGTGTGTGTGTGTGTGTGTGTGTTGTGTGTTGTGTGTCCTTCAATATATATATGCTTCATTTCTTCGATCTCTGCCTACCTTACTATGGGTCTCCCTCTCTGCGGATCCCTTTGTGTGTGTGTGTGTGTATGCGTTTTACCTCAGCATACATGGTTGTTTACGATGCGCATGCATGGGTTTTGTTGGCTTACGCTAAGTATGTATGTGAAACGGTGTTTTTTTTTATACAAACACCCCGGTTAGTAACACAATCATGGTGACATACACCGCAGTGGTTTAGATCAGAGGTTCTCAAAGTACGAGATCCTACCCCCATAGGAGTCGCGAGATCCTGCAGCGAGATCCTCTTCCACCAGCTTTGGTCGACCTGCTGATGCTTGATACAACATCACAAAGCTTCGTTATGTATTCATGCTTTTGGTTCTGTGTAAAGTATTCCGCACTAATAATCTTGTAATATTGACAATGGTTCGTACTTTGTTGCTGGGGAAGTGGGTCACGAATGTACCGAGAGCCAGAAAAAAATTGAGAATCCCTGGTTTAGATAAGTAATTGCGCTTGTCCTCCGAAAAACTAATAGCGCCAAACCGCCCATCTCGTCGCACACAATTTGAAGTGATTTGCCTTTTTTTCTGCTTGGAGCTCACCGACTCGGAAGGTTATATTTCCCCCTGGCATGCCTGACTGTCTCGCCTTCCATTAATAAAAAAATGAGATATCTTCAACAGGGAGGTTTACAGATTTCTAAGTACGGCTCATCTATCGGCTTGAGAATCAGAAGGAAAAAAGAGACTTTTCTAGGTCTGTTACTATATTCATTGATACTGTGGTTGTGTTTTTTATATCTACGGATGACCTTTTATTGTATGGTAGTACTGCTAATAACGGCTTAAATAAATGTGTTAGCTATTAATGGGTATCTTGGCATGATATGGTTGATAACCTGAGATCATATATATCACAAGACGTAAGGAACTACTGGCTCAGTATCGTCTGTCGATTTAGATAAAGAACGCAGGTGAACAAAATATTGCAACATCTTTTTTCATTATTTGGTTGCCACCTCCATTGATTAGGTATTACGTTACAAGATGGTTTTCTTACCGGTTTCCAAATGATAACTGAACGCATAATTAGATGTGTTTGCGTTATGTAAACTAGTGCATATGTACGTATTTTTATTGAATGCTAACCCTTTTACAAGCCCATGTTTAGACTTTTTTATTCAATTTTGTATAAATAACCACCAACCCCAACTCATTAGCCAGCGGTAGCACTGATGCAGTTTGCATTTTAAAGAATACGCGCTAAGCCACTATTTTATATCATATGAAATGCTTTAATACCATTAGCAGTAAAGATGATCAAGTACCCGTCAAAATAACTCCGCTTTTAAAGAGGGAACCAACACTTAACTTTAAATTACTCACCAGGCGGCCCTCACAACCGACTGATAAGACCTGAAGTCTAAAGAAGCAACACTTTCACACGATCATAACTGGTGGCGAAAGAAGGTAAACTGCTGAGAAAACGAGGCGCTATTTTCGGAATTCATCCTCTTTAAGAAAAAGTTTCACGGTAAATTTCACTTATACGTCTCAAAGTAGCGAATAAGTGTCTCAAACTCGGGGTTAGTGTTAGAAATGTAGCACTATGGGAATCAATGTGTTCTTTATCAACGTACTTAATATTTATGTCTGACATTCTTTTCCTTTCATATACTTGGGCGACGGATATGGTCTCAAAAATTCTCCAGGTTGTGAGTAAAACTTCAGTGGAAAAGCAAGCTTTTGTTTTGACCAAATTCCGTTATATAATACGGCAAATGCAACATATCTATTTACATATGGTATTTTTACGCTTATGTTTGTTGATAATGTCTCCAAGAAACCACCGCAAAGTCGCGCACACATACATTATATATATGTGTATATATATGTGTATATATATGTATATATATATATTGTATGTATGTATGTATGTATGTATGTATGTACATGTATATATATATGAATATATATCTATATCTATTATATCTATGCAATAAAATTTGCTATTGCCGAATGGCTAAAGACTAAAGTCGGAAATTCAACTGGGAGATTGAAAGGACCACTGGCAAGTAGACCGATCTTCTCGCTGATGGGCAGGCAAACAGACGTGGCGGTAGGAGGGTGAGGTAATGAGGTAATTAGATTATTATAATTTCATTATCACATACCACTTGTGGGCCATGTCCAACTATGCAGATGTTTTGTTTATTATCGAGAAGAAAGCAAGAAAGGGGGATGGAAAGAGAGGGAGAAGAGGGGGAAGAAGAAAGGGAGAGAGAGATAGAGGGGGGGGAGGGGAGAATAATAGAGAGAGAGAGGGACGGGGAGAGATGGAGGAGGGGTAGGGAGATGACAGGAATAGAAAGGAGGGTAGAGATGAAAGAGAGAGATGAGGGTAGAGATGGGAGAAAAAAAGAGGGGGAGGGGAGATGAGAAAAGAGGAGAGAGAGAGAGAGAGAGAGAGAGAGATAGAGAGAGAGAGAGAGAGAGAGAGAGAGAGAGATAGAGAGAGAGAGAGAGAGAGGAGAGAGAGAGATGAGATGAGAGAGAGAGAGAAGAGAGAGAGACAGAGAGAGAGAGAGAGTGAGAGAGAGAGAGACGAGAGAGAGAGAGAGATGAAGGAGAGAGAGAGAGAGAGAGAGAGAAGAGAGAGAGAGAGAGAGAGAGAGAAGGGAGAGAGAGAGAGAGAGAGAGATGAAGTGAGAGAGAGAGAGAGAGAGAGAGAGAGAGAGAGAGAGAGAGAGAGAGAGAGAGAGAGAGAGAGAGAGAGAGAGAGATGAAGAGAGAGAGTGAGTGAGTGAGTGAGTGGTGAGTGAGTGAGTGAGTGAGTGAGTGAGTGAGAGAGAGAGAGAGAGATGGAGTATGAGGGAAAGAGATGGAGAGAAAGAGAGAGAGAGAACGAGAAGAATAAGATAAGAAGAAAGAGAAGGAGAGAGGAGAGAGAGAGATGGAGGGAGGGAGAGAGGGGGGGGAGAGGAGTGTGAGTGAGTGAGAGTGCATGAATGATAGTGAATAACGGCTTAAAAAGAAAGGAGACATCACGGAGGCGAGTGTCGAAGCGCGACAAAGTTCAGAGGTCAAAATAAGAAATAATGTTAGGCGTTGGGTTCACGGCGGACCTTAGGTTCAAGGCGATCCTGGTGGGTGAAGGTTCTGTGTCTCTGGTTTTATGTGAATGGCGCCTCTCTCAGTTGAGATACGAACCTCTTTTCGAGATGTTTGTACCAACAATGCTCTTAAAAATCGTCACTTGGCTTTTACACTAATTGCTTTGTGACGGAAATATCAAGAGGATTTTTCATACTGCTCAGCTGGAGACAAATGTGTCTGTCGGTTGACTCTGACAAAGGGCACAAGAGGTGCAAACACTGGGGACTTTTCTCTCATGTCTTTGCCAGACAGTGATGTATGAAGGTGCGATTATTGCATGTCCCAAGTTTCCGTGAATCACTTCACAGTTGCTGCATTTGACTGGCTTAATAGTCATCTATCAACCAGTTAAAAAGACCATAATCCCATCATTGGATTACAAGTCAGTTATATATATGGGAATCGCTAAAGCAATCTTGTTGAGAAAGACCAAAATGTTATCTATACCAATAAAGAAAGGTTAACTATATTACGTACTATAGGAGGGAGAGTGAGTGAGAATGAGTAAATGAATGAATGAATATATGAATGAATGAATGATTGAGTAAGTGAGAGAGAGAGATAGAGAGAGAGAGTAAGGAGAATAAGAAAGAAAGAGGGAAGGAAAATATCCGTTAAACAGCTTCAAACAGCGTTAAGGGCAGTTTTACGAGCACAAAGGCAGGGCAGTCACGTACCCGCCCAAGCAGAGGACATCAGCTAATTGCATAACCGCCCAACTGTAAAGACCAACAACATCAGACGTTCACTCGCTGTAATGATTAGGCGAATTAGTAATGAGAGGCACACTCTTCGTAAACATATCCCATTATCGGAGGACGAGGAAAAGAGAGGGGGAAAGGAGGGAAAAAAGACACAACTTCGATCTACTGGCAACAAAAAAGAACCCACCGAAAAAGTTTATCCTTCATTGAAAAAGTTAAGATTTTTGTTGTCTTTGTGTTACAGGTCGGGATACAAGCTTTGAGGTCCTTTAATTCCAACAACAACTTCGAGTATTTTCCATTGTTCGAAGCTATTGTTATACATTTTGCTAGACGGAGATTACATTTCAAGAAACATACCAAGTAAGGACATACATTTATGCAAATAGATATGCAGATCGGAAAAAATAAGATAATAGACACACATGCTACCACATGGGAGTACAGAGAGTTAATGCACATGTATACGTATGTAAATTCAAATTACCACATGCATACATATGCCCGCGTGGTCAATGGCAGTAATCTTGGAGAGACGATTTTTAGAGGTAATTGAAGGTCATCTTGGAGAGCGGTGTGTGTGTGTGTGTGTGTGTGTGTGTGTGTGTGTGTGTGTGTGTGTGTGTGTGTGTGTGTGTGTGTGTGTGTGTGTGTGTGACCAATATGTTCTTTATCAAAATACACGGCCGTTAACAAAAGGAAAGCTGCTTTCTTTCTATATTCGATATACGGTTATACAATTATATATAGATGCACATATATATACACACAACTTCGTCACAAAAAAGAAAAGAAAAAAAAAAAAAATAACTACACAATATACTCCAGGTAGTTAGATATTGGTGTTCCTTTTGTGTGTTGCCAAAGTCTAGGCCAGTAGAAACTATCCCAGCGGCCAGGGAAAACTTGGTATCTTTGAGAATTCTAACAGTGTCTGCTGAACTGGTCGACCATGTTAATGCTTAATTAAATGAGGAAAATCTTTTCGAAGTTACACCTCCATCTCCCCCCTCCCCCTCCCTTTGTTTTAGCTTCCTCGGATATCTGAAACACTCTAGTATTCGTTTGCTTGCTCGCGAATTTGACGAAAGTATGATTTTTCTTCACTTTGGTCAGGGCCCCTTATCTTACACACACACACGCACACGCACACTTACACACTGCAGTTACGTACCATGGAAAAAAAGAAGTGTAGTTTAGCTCAGTGTACTTCAGACATCAGTTATACCTTTTCCTTATCGCGAGTCATGGCCTCAAACTATGAAAATAAATATATAATAGGTTCAGAACTGGAAAAAATACTTATGATAGGTTCAGAACTCTGGAAAAATGGTTTCAGGGAAAGAAATTTTGATATTTACCTGTGGATCAGTGACCAAACATATATTTTTGGAAATATTGATATGAATAACTCGTGGAATATATTGTTCTTTTTCTTCCAATATAAATGGTGAAACTATCAGTCATTTGAATGCATACGAGAGCCCATGTAAATGTTAAATTTATTGTACATTAAAAATATCTTATTCGGTTGCTTACGTTAGGTTGACATTTGTCAAAAGTTGGATCTTGAAAGTACGAGATGCAAATATTGTTATTGATATTAATATTGAAGCTGGTATTGATGTCAATATCAATATTGATATTTACATTAGGAATATTATTTGTTATTTTCATAATCTTTCTCATCATCATCTTTACAACAGTGAATGTCAGCGTAATTTAGCATATTGCATTTTTCAAATTAATTTGTAGTTGAATCGCACCATTTATTGTTCATTCATGAACGTTATCAAATCGCTAGATACTTTTAGAATATTGTATATTAATTTATTCGTCACTCGCTCAAAAATCGCCAGTAACTTACAGATTTCAGTTATTAATCGAGTAGAGATACAAGTAAAGGATCCAGTTACATGATGATTCTACAAGGGAAAAATAACTTTGAAGTATGTAGTAGGATTATGTATTCTGAATTTTCTTTTAACTGATTAAGATGACTCCTGTTTTTGTTTCGGAGAAATTGATAGATTCTCTCTCTCTTGTCCTGGGCATCAATAACATTTGTATACTCTATTGTATTTTAGATACGATGGAGAACGTGACTAAGATACAGTGGATGTCGTCGAGGCGACGGGGTCGATACCGATCGACGACCATTTCTTTGCTTACAGTACATCGACATTTTTTTCATGCTTATATAGTATTATATATTTGCCCACAGTTGTTTTCACAATCTATCAGTTTCTCTTTTTGTCTACCAGTGATTGTTATCCGCCAGTTCATTGACCATACGGTAGTTTATTTCCAAACAAGATCAGCCTCGCAGATTATTTCAGTTGCGATTTTATCCATTGTTTTCTTTTTACTCTCACGTTATTTTTTCTGCAAGCACATAGAGAGAGTAATGATATATGTGCAGATGTCATATCTGTCTTTCTGTTTCCGTATGAACAACTGCATATCTATCTGCCTATACAAAGACAAACACAAAGTACCTTTTCTGCCTGGTTCAGTGAAGAAGAAATGGTGACGAAGGGTGCACAGTGGACATAAAAGAAAGTAAACATCAAATTACATTTCTAACGTAATAATGGCAAGTCAGTTTTATCCTGAGTGACACTCAGCCTAATGGCACACGACGCATGGAGCTCTTGTTGTCCAATTACGGTCAGGCTTTATGTCTGGCTTCGAAGCAGAGAGAGGCTGATGAACTAGACAATTACATTGTCTCTAGGATACGGCTGCGCATTTATTACAATGAGGATAATTTTGTGATAGCATATTCTAATGAGTATTTATATTGCTGTTGAATGATTATTAAACTCTGGATCGTGTGCATATATGGATGAAAATATTTAGCTGTATAACCGGATATACACACACACGCACACACGCACACACGCACACACACACACACACACACACACACACGCGCGCGCGCATATATATATAAATATATGCATATGTACATTAATCCATTTATTATCTATTTAATCTATTGATCTATATATATATATATATATATATTAATATATTATATATATACATATATATTTTATATGTATATCGATATATCTATCCATAAATATGTGTATTGTAATATATGTATAGGTATAGGTATAAGTATATATATGTATTTATATATATAATATGTATATATATATTAAATATATATTTAAATATATTATAAATATATATATATATATAATATATATATTTATTTATTTACGTACATTATATATGTATATATATATATATATATATATATATATATATATATATATATATATATATATAATATATATATACACACACACACACACACACACACACACACACACACACACACACACATATATATATATATATATATATAAATATATATATATAATATATATACATATATATTGTATATACACACACAGACACAGACACAAACATATACATATATATTTGTATATATGTACATGTATATATGTAAATATATGTATATGTGTATGTAGGTATATACTTATATATGTGTGTGTGTATATATATATGAATAGAATTAGTGGAAATTGATCTGACGAACCGATTCACTTGGGCCAGGGCAATATAAAAGGAATAATTGCAATATATACCTTATGTGGTCAGGTTTTCAAGCCTACATGTTGAGATCATGTTATGTCCATACTCGGCCATTCCCTATGTTTACTTACTCAAAATGAAATTTGTGGCAATAGGAATAGCAGTAAACAGTTAAGCTTTTCGTCAGCAACAACTGTCGGCCAAGGAGTGTTATCTAGCAAAGTACCATATAACAGCGGAATGGTGATGCTACTAGTTTAAAGGGTATAAGATATTTTTATCGTGATATGAGATATTTGAGATATTTGTTCCTAAAATTAAAGAGAATATTAATCACATGCTTCGCTACACTTTAAGCAAAGACTCCTCTTCGCACATGTACTATACAAACAGTGCACGGCATAATATCTTAATTGTCACAAATCATGATTTTTCCACAATGGCGTTAAAAGCTTGAATCAGACGCGCGTGAAAAAAGCCATCCTCGTCACTATAGTGCGTAAAAACAGAGAAGTCATTCACAAAGTGTTATACCTTTTCAGATGATGTTTTAAAAGATTAAAGACAAGTCCATTCTGAACGCATGATGAAATTATGCTACTTTGTAAGACTATTCCAGATACTGTGAGACGAGGAGTGATATAAATCGGCCTGGTAATACTGCATTGTATTGACACCAATCTATTAGTAGTGGAAAATAATGGTGTGTTTCGAAGGAATTTCCATTGGTTGCAATAGTTTTCTGAGGATATAATGTAATAAACTCAGAACACCTGTGTTATGAAACTAGGTTTAGTAGAATATAAATGTGGATGTAGATACGTAAACAGTTGATATTGACCATATCGAGATATTTAATTTTTGCATTTAATGAGAACGGCGATCCCATTTCGAAAATGTGGCATTCATTGCATTGATTGAATTTAAAATGTCAGAATCCTTGACTCATAGCTAGACTGGATTCTCGCGACAAATTTGTCAAATTTGTTGTCCATATCACATATCGAACACATTTCTTTTGTTCATTTCGTTTTATAAACAGGTTTAGCCTATAAGCTTTGTGCAGTTATCTTGTCTGTCTAGAGAACATAAACCTGTCCTTGTAGTAGCTCATCCTTGCCTTTAAAAGCGCCAAGCTACAAAGACTGACTTCAAAGACCAATGTTTCTTTTATCCCTTTGTAAACTAGGTTGTATTCCACATATTTCTTTCTGATTTCTAAATGACCCTTCTCCCAGTTTCTTCTTTCTGCGTTTCGTGTACGTGGTGAGAATTTCATTTTATGGTCAGAACGCATTTTCCCAGAATTAACGTTATTGAAAGAATGGTAATGTTATCTTTAGAACATTTGCGCGGAAGCATTTTTCTTTGCACTGAGCAATTTGCAATGTTGGAAATATGACCATGTA
>NW_020868958.1:210000-212500 GCF_003789085.1 Penaeus vannamei
TTATAAATATGAATATGAATGTAAATGTGAACATGAATGAGAGAGACAGACAGACAGATAGAGGGGTGGGGAGGGAGGAGAGAGAGGGATGGAGAAAAGAGAGAGGATAAGGGATGGAGGAAAGAGGAGGATAAGGGAGGGAGGGGGAGATAAGAGAAAGAGAGAAGGGAGGGAGGAGAGAGAGGGATGGAGAAAAGAGAGAGGATAAGGGATGGAGGAAAGAGAGAGGATAAGGGAGGGGGGAAAGAGAGAAGTTAATGGAGGGAGGAGAGAGATAGGATAAGGGAGGGAGAAAAGAGAGGATAAGGGTGGGAGAGAGAGGATAAGGGAGGGAGGGAGAGGATAAGGGAGGGAGAGAGAGAGGATAAGGGAGGGAGAAAGAGAGGATAAGGGAGGGAGAGAGAGAGGATAAGGAAGGGAGAGAGAGAGGATAAGGGAGGGAAAGAAAGAGGATAAGGGAGAGAGAGAGGATGAGGGAGGGAGAAAGAGCGAGAGAATAAGAGAAGGAGAAAGAGCGGTAGGATAAGAGAGGGAGAGAGAGCGGTAGGATAAGAGATGGAGAGAGAGCGGTAGGATAAGAGAGGGAGAGAGAGCGAGAGGATAAGGGAGGGAAAGAGAGCGAGAGGATAAGGGAGGGAGAGAGCGAAAGGATAAGGGAGGGAGAGGAGAGAGGGGGAGGAAGAGAGCGAGAGGATAAGGGAGGGAGAGAGAGCGAGAGGATAAGGGAGGGAGAGAGAGCGAGAGGATAAGGGAGGGAGAGAGAGCGAGAGGATAAGGGAGGGAGAGAGCGAGAGGATAAGGAGAGAGAGCGAGAGGATAAGGGAGGGAGAGAGCGAGAGGATAAGGGAGAGAGAGAGAGCGAGAGGAAAGAGAGCGAGAGCGAGAGCGAGAGCGAGAGAGAGAGAGAAACGGAGGGAGGGAGGATGAGAAAAAGGAAAGAGGAAGACGTTGGGTTATGCTTAATGAACATAATCTATGGTAAAGTCAGGGAAACCTTTGACACGTGATGATATCCTCACCGACTTCAAACAGACCTCTCTATGTAATCAAGTCTGAGAGGTTGAACAAGATCCCCCTCAGCTCTCGGCCATTCCCCTCAGCACTCGCGTATTCCTGCCTCGCCCTTGGTCTTGTTTTATTGCGGAAATCTCGCGAGATATTGCTCCTTTGCCGGACGCGTTGTTTGAGGGAGGCCGTTAAGAAGGGGTTAAGGGCAAAATAAAGTTTCTTGTTTACGCCAGCGAAAACAGCACACCGTCAAATTATGCGTGATATTATTAGTGCGGCATCCAAGAAAGGCGAAATTCTAACCAAATGTTGTCATGCAATGCGGGTGCGGACATGGAGTTGACCCGTTTATTGGGTTTAGCAATATGTGCCTCGATGAAGAGCTGACTCAAATATCTTTAATCCTTTTTACGCGATTTTTTTTTTTCGCGTTTTATTTACAGTAGCATACATAACTATAATTAGGCCTAGTATAAATACACATGTACATGTATATTCAAATACAGCAAAAAAATTATGCAAGAATTAGAATGCATTATGTCTATAGGTACAGTATTACAGTTTCTATCCCCTTTTTTATGTAGCTTAATTAATGTTAATTTAAGTCGTCACTTGAACTGGATTAATTATTTTACTCGTTATTCAGAGAGATTTGAATTTTTTTTTTACTTTACTAAGGTTTGTAATGTCCATTAGCTGCTGACGTCAAGGCCTTACTGTATATTTTTTCTATAGTGAATTTTGTTATTTGTTGTTTTATGTAGAAAATAAGTGTTTTTATTGCTTAGGAAACAATAGTTTTCTTTCACGGAAAATAAAACCTCTATACTGCACTATAAAAGAGCAACAAGAACTGGCCGAATCGGCCAAGGTTATTGAGGTGTAAAACAAATGTGTTCAGGAAAAGAGTAGGCTATTTCTTACATTGTGCCCCAGTATGGCGTTTCGCATAGTAAATACACTGCAGTTGAATACTACATACGAATTCGAAAACATGTCTCTTCTACATGCATCTTTCTTTTCTTATTTTCTGACTTGTATGTTGCCTTTTGTTTATGAATCAATTTTCTCTGCGTAAAAAGGGAACCTTTTAAATCTATGATCAAGAAACCAGTGTTAATGGCGTCTCGATAAGCATTTACATCTACATCCTCTAAAAAATATAGTATTGGAGGTTTCGCTCAGTAAATAAGCTTCCATTTAATAGGATATGAAACCGCTCCTCTGGCTACTCCGATCGTTCCTGTTTAAGTCGAGGCCGTGCGTATATGAAATCATCTTGCCTCGTCGAGATCAGTTACTGGCAGTCGCTTCGTTTAAGGGCAGTAAATTGCCTGGACGTATCCATTTAGAGGACGAAGCAGTACGGCATATTTGATAACGATCTCCGAGAAGGGCCTGTTACCTAGCCGCGTGCACTGCCAACCACAGCCGAGACAGTCATTATGTGGATCGGTATTACATCTCTTGCTAACGAATTGTTCTACTAACC
>NW_020868958.1:227500-250000 GCF_003789085.1 Penaeus vannamei
CAGTATGTACTTGTACAATTAAGGCATTGTAAGTACAGACGTGACTGGCAACGCTTATATAAAAATTAATTTGACTGTGAACGTTCTCATCTTGGGAAAAAAATCAACTAGACAAATCTACTTACATACCCTTACCTAAAGGGGCACAGAAATAAATGAAAGAAGAAAGGTGGGAAGAGAATTATCGTTTCGATTTTTTTCAAAGGATCTGGAACCATTTCCCAAGCATACCAACCGGCTCTGAAACGGATTATTGATAAATGGATCGATACCGGTTGAGTAGAGGTGGGATTACGTCCCTTGAACCGGGAATTCTCAAGGTCCGCGCGAGTCGAGCTGAGCGGTTTTGATAGATTGGGGCACCGAAGCAGAATTTCTTTCCAATCTTTTTTTTCCTAGCTGTTTTGACAATGCCAGGCAGCTTAATAGAAAAAAGGGAAGATTGTGTACCCTATTTTGAAAGATTGGGTTAGAAATTTATTGATTGGATATCAGGTATATCCGTGTGCTGAAGTATGTATAAATGACATATGCGCGCTTGTGAATATATAAACATGTACAGTTGCGTCTTCATGTGTATATATTTTCCAACATTTTAATTTTGTATCAGCTTGATTATGTACGAGGATGTCATGACAGACGTTTATTTTTTTGTAATTTTTACGGTGATAAAAAAATAGCTAAAAGATTCTCATTATTGTTTCTTGGGCCTAAATAGAACATTGCCTGCTGTTAACAAGAAAAAATATGCAGTTTGATGTTCAAATCTTTCATTTCGAAATATAAAGGAAATTGGTATTTTATCAAGGAACATTAGAATAATTAGGGAAAAGAAAACATGACCTTGTGTTATGGAGGAAGGGAGAGAGAGAGAGAGAGTGAGTGAGTGAGCGAGTGAGGAGGGGGGGGGGGGGGGGGGAGAGAATCATAATGACGTTAATGTTGATAATGAAAATAATGACAAATAATAAAATTAATATGATTAAAAAGATATCTTGCGTATTGAGAAATCGGTTTCACACGTCATTATGTCCCATTCGCTCTCGACGCATTCTTCAAACATCCGCATTGACACAGCCGTTCTTGGAGCACTCCGATTACACGTGTCTTAGAAATAATAGATCCCTGAGAGGATTGACAATTCCTCGCTTGAGCTATTGAGTCAATGTCCTTTGCTGATTGGCAGAATTCGAGGGAGTCTTTCGTTTGCTCATGTGATTATGCTGCAACCCACAAATTCGATTCCAAAAACATTTAAGATTTTGTTCAGAATCCTGTTTTGTTATCCTTATTTTTTTTGCGTCTGTCTATTCTCTATTTAGAGGAAGGCAGGAATCAGGAGAATGTCACCGAAAAACATTTTGAATTTTCACAGTTATGCTACATATAGGTCTGCATTGACAACGTTGACTTTGAGATGAAATCTAAAAGAATAAAAGAAAAAGCTTAGTCACTCCCGCCCGTCCTCGCAAGCTCGTTGCCAGTGCAGACACGGCCTAAATTATCGCGCTTGTTTGATAATTCCTTTATTATTCCCACCTGCTGTATGAATGGCATCGAATATTTGGGTCATATGAATTCATATTGAAATAAGCACGCAGGTTTGAAGTACATTCAAGAGAGTTGTAGGTAAACTAGCAAAACATAAATTTCCTCTTTATCTAATCCTTGATATAATTACTTTATACACACACGCGCGCGCGCGCGCGCAAAAAAGATCTGTGTTCGAATGGACATGAAACAAGGTACTCGAAATTGCGGTACAGGAACGGGTTGAGTCCCAGACTTTACAGTGATCACACTCTTGACAGACACGAGTGGGAACGCGGCAAACTTCTGTGACAGCTCCATCGAGAACTCAGAGCCAAGAAGTTCGTCCGTTATTCATTTGCAAAGGAAATTGGCTCTACTAACCACTCGAGGGTTGGTTAAGATTACAACTTAGGGTACATGCTATATATACACACTAATACATTCATGTTCATATTTATATTATATATATTATATATATATTATATATTATATATATATATATATATACATATATATATACATACATACACACACACACACACACACACACACACACACACACACACACACACACACACACACACACACACACACACACACACACACACACACACACACACACACACATACACGCGTACATGCACATAAATGTTTATGAATTTTGATCTGTCCGTGAGTGCTTGTAACTAAAATATGTTTTAGGTTTATTAAAGCCAGAAATACCATGTTATAACTTCTGGTCCTGTTATGATGCTTGTGTAGCGGAAACAAACATTATAATCTATGTATTTCATAGCAAATTATTGTTACTAATCATAACCTTTATTATTGTTATTTTTCGTTTGGTATGGGATTGCTGTTGGGGTGATACATTTATTTTTTTTAGGCAACAATGTGTAAACAAGTTTTATTAATACAGCCCAAACAGTTATGTTTTGACCATATATCTGTCCAGTCTATTTTTATCTATTTTAGAATATTGATTTCTAGATTTGAAGTTTTTATTCTTGTCAGCTGGAAATTTCAAAGCATGATTAAAACAGAACTGTTTGTTTTCGGATTCAAATTTGTTTGAATAAATAATGTAAATTGAAAAGTAGCGTCTTTTTAAAAGTGACTTTCTGGTCACAATTTCTTTAGAGCTTTGATTGTTTGTTGGTTGATGTCGTTTCTTAGAACTTCTATTTAGAATGTTTGCAAGGAAATCTCTAAATTCAGTAGTTCTGAAAATCTTTAAAACCTATAGTAGTACATCTATTTACTACACCTTTTTGACAAAGAAATATAATTTTCACACTTGACTTAAAAGTTAAACTTAGAGCAGTAGCACTGTTTTCTATTTAAAATACAGTGCACACAAAATGCCTATTACTTTCTTTAGATGCCTGTTTACTGCAGTAAATAAAGTGTTATTGTGTACGTTTAATTTCCACGCCGTGAAATATATCATTCACACTATGTATATACAGATATATATTTTGTAATTGATATACAGGAGTAGGGGTAGGATTACTTTCAAGGTCTCTCATGTCTTTTAATAAATAGAATAAAACATAAGTAAAGAAATATTAATAAAATTGGCTGAAGGAAATAAAACTAGCATTTACTGATTAAAGCAGTATGAGGTAGAGTGAAAGGAAAACGGTTTTATCACGACAGTCACGTAGGTCAGCGCTGTCCCTGCGGATATGGACATCGAGTGACGGAAGTGGTTCCCTGATGACTCGACGCGGGGTGGGGGGAAGGATGCGTGCGTGCGTGTGCCTTCGTGCGTTTATGTTCGTAATTGTGTAAATGTGTGTGTATGTGCTTCCGTGCGTGAATGTATATTCGTAAGTGTGCGTACGGAAGTCGCTTTACGCCATCGACGCACATAACTCGAGGATGTCCTTTTTGTTTATCTCCTTCAAGGAGGTACAATTTTAACGACGAGATTTATCGGCGGAGAGGTTGAAGCGATAACACAAATAAATCGTAAACGCAATCAACCCCGTCGAGATCACGAAAGAATAATGAGGGATCGATACATCTCTCACACGACACAAAACGACCGTTTGTCTCTGATATTTATTGATACATCCTTTCGGCCATTAGAAACACATAACGACCTTCTCCCCAGCCAGTATATCACAAAATCGGGAGACCAAGTGAGAAGTTTTACCTTCTCCCGCAGGCAATGATCGAGAGGGCAGCACTGTGTAACACGAGGGGGGAGAGAGAAAAAAAGGGAAAAAGGAAAGTGGGCGTGAATTAAAGGGACTAGGTTACAGGAACAGTTGGAGAAAGAGGGGAATAGATACGGAGATAGAAAATAGAAAGGTGCAAACATCCACGCACACCCACATTAATGTATACAGAAACACACAACTCATTCTCCCACTTTCTCTATCACACACACACATACACACACATTAAAAGGTGTTATGACTCAATTGAAGTTAAATTATTAATCTATGCATAATTAATCCCCCATTTTCTCCATTAACCGTAGGTACGTGGGGAATCTCGACGCGGGAGCGAGCGAAGAACTTCTCATGGCAGTCTTCAGCCACATCGGGCCGGTGCGAAGTGTAAAGCTAATCCACGAGGTAAGTACGGTCCTCCAGCACTTGGCGTGTCGTCTGCTGCTGTGTTTACATGTGTCCCTTGGCATGGCGTGGGTCAAGGTGTCGATCTTGTTTCAGTTTCATTTTCATTGCTCATTGCATTTTTTCATCTATTAAACTGTTGTATTTTTTTTTTCTTTTTAAAAAAGAGTACTAGTTGTACTGGGGGTAAATTCATTATTATGATGTATTTTTCTAGTTAAGCACTCTTAAAGTATCAGATAGTATTTGTAAGGAGGAAAACACGGCTCAAATATTCAACCTCTTACCCTTGCCTGGAGCGCCATGCCTTGCCAATCTTTTTTTCGAGTTTGGCGTTTAAATCAGCACAGTTTTACCTGTCTTGTATCGCCTAACAAAAAAGAGACAAAAATAACAATGAAAAATGAGCTTCATGTCCCTTTGTCAAATGAGTGTTGGCGGGAACCTCTGGAGGCGACGGAAGGTAAGTGACTCTTCTGTATATTGCTGTCTCTTTATTTTTTTTTCTTTTGTTAACGAAATGACTTTATTTTGATTTTATATACAGTATTTTCATATAGATCCATAGTATATTCTATGTGGTAGAAACGTTGAAATAAACACTTGTTGACTACTGTACCAAAAAACCTTTGAACAGAAATTCAAATTCGCTTTTTTTTTCTTACCGAAGGAAATCTTTTTTTTTTGCTATCGTCCAAGGAAATAATTTATAAATTTACTATATGAAATTAAGATATCCGTTATTTTTTTGTATTGATTTTCATTACGGTTATGGTGCCACTTTGCCAAAAGTATTATATATATTTTGGTATGTGAATATTCATCGTATCTACATTTTTTATTATCACTTGGTATGCAAAATACATGCACACTTCATCAAAATTACGTGCGTCAAGGACAAAACGGAAGAATAGCTTTTGCAACTTCTCCAATTTTCTTTTAGCGAACAGATGTGACAAAGATATAGAATTCCGGAATGAAAGTCGAACTGTGGATCGATGTGATCATCTAGGATAACGAGACAGCAGCAAAATCCGTGCAATAACAACGTGCTTTCCCTTACTGATAGTGGAAATGCAATACGATTTTTAGGAAAAAATATATATACTCTACATGTAAGTGAAGATATGCATACTTCATGAGCACACACACACACACACACACACACACACACACACACACACACACACACACACACACACACACACACACACACACACACACACACACACACACACACACACGCCTACGTAAACAAAGCTACGCACACGAGCACACGACAAAAGTGATATAAACTAAAAATTTGATACTTTGATATTCGTTAATGCCAGATAGAGACATTATTATGTATTTGTATTTGCGTATGCCACCAAGTTATCTTTATTTAACAGGAATCTTAACGATTATTGTCTTTATTACTATTACCAACAATAATGATTATATTTTTACCCGTTCCTATTCTTATCGTCATTATTGTTATTGCCGTAATTTACATTATTGCCTCTGCACTATTATTATTTCGATTAACATTACTATTGTTGTTATTGTTATCATTGTTTGGAGTAGACCTTAGAATTGATGAAAATGAGGAGTGGATTTATTAGTATGATATATAATATATATATATATATATATATATATATATATATATATATATATATATATGCATATACATATACATATATACATATATACATATATACATATATATATATATATATATATATATATATATATATATATATATATATATATATATATATATATATATATATACATATATATATATATATATACATATATATATATATATACATATACATATATATACATATACATATATACTATATATATATATATATATATATATATATATATATATATATATATATATATATATATATATATATATATATATATATATATACATATACATATACATATATATATATATATATATATACATATATACATATATATATATATATATATATATATATATATAATATAATATATATATATATATATATATTATAATATATATATATATATATATATATATTGCTACTGATATTGGTGTCGTTACTGAAGTTGTAATCACTACTGTCAATACCTTTACCAGTACATTATTTTCATCATAACTGATTATTATGAAGGATGTTTCATAATGTGTGGGACCAAAAGCACTCTACGGACATAATAATATTATCACAGAAAGCATATGAGAAATAGGAATTTATTCAAATGACAGAAGACGTTCTTTTGTCTTTGCTATTTCCCTCTCCGATACAAGTTAAAAAAAAAAAAAAAGAAAGAAAAAATCGAATCAAAACAAAAGAAACCTTTATGCTATTCTTACCATTAGGCTTATTGTGTGCAGTTCCCTTTAGGTTTATTCTGAGTAACGGGATTGTAACGCCCCTGGAGCGCCTGGCTGGGGAGCACAAGATCACATAGGCTAAAGAGCAAAGGTCTCGCACGTGCCTTGTTACACCACCAATGTTCGCCCACGTCTTCTGCGCTCCTTGTACGATCGATTATCTGCTTTAGGTCTGTGTGTGTATTTTGTTTGCAGGTCTGAATGGTACACATACTTATACTTTCACTGTGAAATTCACACCCATGCAGTGACTCTCATCTGGCACCGACTCTCGCTCACTCATACTCAGTTAATAACACTCATTCGAGGATTTGTATTCATTTCCACGCTAACATACTCAGAAAATGTGGGAAGGTTGCCTTTATTATGCCTACCTTCAATTTTCTCCTTCAGTTAATTGGTATTGTTTTTTTTCACTCGGGTTATCTACTGGTCTGTTTTACCACCACGGAAAGGCTTTTCATTTTCATTTTTGGATCGCGTCTTGTCTCTAATGCAATCTCGAGTTTCACTCCGGCGGCGGATGCAGATAGATCCCTCTTAACTGGGTGAAGTTGTAATTATTCCATGAGGTTAATATTTCATGACGTTAATATTTCCATATCCATGTGTTACTTCTTTTTTCTCTCTCTCCTCTTTCTGTTTCTGTTTATCTTTGCCTTTATCTAGGGCGCAGTTCTCTCTCTCTCTCTCTCCCTCTCTCCCCTTCCCTCCTCTGTTTTACCCCCCCCCCCTCTCTCTCTCTCTCTCTCTCTCTCTTCTTCTCTGCTCTTCTCTCTTACATTATCGTCAAGTTTCAGACATATCTGTCTTTGCCTCTGTCCACACACAAATACAAACCTAAGTTTATGCATCTCTCTATCTCTGTATATATATATATATACATATATATATATATATACATATATATACACACACACACACACACACACACACACACACACACACACACAACACACACACACACACACACACACACACACACACACACACATGCGCGCGCACACACGCGTGTCTGTGTATGAGAGTATGTGGGTGAGTGAGTTTGCAAGTGAGTGAGTGCGTGAGAGAGAGAGAGAGAGAGGAGGAGTGAGTGAGTGAGTGAGTGAGTGAGTGAGTGAGTGAGTGAGTGAGTGAGTGAGTGAGTGAGTGTGAGAGAGAGTGTGAGAGAGAGAGAGAGTATGTGAGAGAGTGTGTGAGAGAGAGAGAGAGTGAAAAAGAGAGAGAGAGAGTGAGAGAGAGAGAGAGTGAAAATAGTGAGATTCTGTTTCCGAGAAATAAGTGTAGACGAAGTTGGAGAATCGAACTTTCCAATATCCCTTTCTCGTTTAGACCGGCGCTGATTAATCATAACCGTATCGCTTTCACCTTATCTGCCATTTATCTAACCGAAAGCCATTTTTTCTGTTGATCCTTACTTGTCACTTTTTATTATCCTCACTACTCATTTTATCCTTTGGCCTCCGGCTTTCACTTTCTCTCTTTATATGATTGCTTTTGCATTCTTTTTCCTTTTCTGCATTTCGGTCAGACTTTTAACCTTTCATGATTGCAATTTGCTCATTTGCCTGTAGGATTCCATCGTTTACCCTTGTACATTTTAATGTACAGGCTGTGTATTCTTGTTAGGCATTTGATTAATTTCAAGATAAAACTATTCGGAGAAATATATCTATACATAAAATGTATAAATGCGTACGTGCACGCTCGCGTGCCCGTGTGTGTGTGTGTGTGTGTGTGTGTGTGTGTGTGTGTGTGTGTGTGTGTGTGTGTGTGTGTGTGTGTGTGTGTGTGTGTATGTATGTATGTATGTATGTATGTATGTGTGTATGTATGTGTGTTGTGTTGTACGTGTGCGGCTACGTGCATCTATCCCTCTATGTGTTTATGCATCTACCTATCCATCATTATGTATACGAAATTTAACATTAGCTTCCAGGAAAGGTAATGCGATTTCATAAATCTATAACTTGGACGCCGGGACCCGGGGACCATTGCAACAACCTAAGCGCCTTAGCCTTGCCTCTTGCATCTTTGATTCTCTTCGGGGAGTTGGCTTTCGCGTGTTGTAATCGCTTACGCTAACAAAACCAATTCTAGGTGCACAGAAGGGTTGGGAAAGTTGTGTGTATGTGTGTGTGATTTTTCTGACGATGTGTGATCGATTTATGCGAATTCCTATCTATTTGCATGTAAAATGTTCCCTAGGGATTTTGAATACAAATTAAAAACTACCAACGTTACCTAAGCAAAGTGTTCATTAAACCAGAATTTCGGAATAATAGAAATGAGCCAACATGAAATATGGAGAATACACACATACACACATATATAAGTATATGCATATAAATGTATATGTATATAAATATATATGTATATTTGTGTGTGTGTGTGTGTGTATGTGTGTGTGTGTGTGTGTTGTGTGTGTGTGTGTGTGTGTGTGTGTGTGTGTGTGTGTGTGTGTGTGTGTGTGTGTGTGTGTGTATGTATATATATATATATTATATATATATATATATGTATGTATAGACATGTATATATGTGTATATGTTTATATATGTGTATATTTGTGTATATACATATACATATGTGTGTATATATATGTGTATATATATGTGTATATATATATGTATATATATATATATATATGTACATATATGTATATTCTGTCTATGTACATATATGTACATATGTATATGTATATATGTTTGTATATATGTATATATATATATATATATGTATGTATATATATAATATATATGTTTTATGTATATATGTATATATATGTATATATGTATATATATATGTGTATATATATATAATATATATATATATATATAAGTTTGTTTATATATCATGAATCAATATAGTATATATATGTATATGTTTTTGGATATAAACATATATACATATACATACATACACACATACATGTATACATACAAACATATACCCTGATTGATGGAAAACGATAGTGATAGCAACCCTATAACGAATTTTGATATGCATAAAATAGCTTATAACGGAACTCTTCAAATTTCTTCATGCCCTTTCTGTAAAAACTCCTTCTCTAGTCAGTTGTATGTTTTCGCACAAGGAAACGAATAGATGCTCTGTTTAAACTTAAATATAGAATAGTGACAATACCCCAAATCGATAGCAGACTGAACCTTCCCCTGAAAACCACTATAAGTTCCTGATGGCTGCTTTAATGTAGCGGAAATATTTGATCGTAAAATTGTATTTATGGGTTGTCCCGATGACCAGTTGGGTTTCTGTGTAACCAGAGAGCGCACAAATAAGGGAGTGCATAAACAAGGGTACACCCAGTGGCACGGAAGTTGTCATAATATTGGATATGTACGTAAACATTTACGCGTTAAAACATACAATCATACATATTCCTTCACTTATCTTCACACATACTCATTTTGAAGCAGACAATCCTCCTATCGTCCGCGGGATTTGATCCTGTTTACCACGTTTCTCTCCACGCCCCCTCCCCCCCCTCTCCCCTCCAGATCTCTGGCAGAGGTAAGAGCAGCCGAGAGTCGGGTGTCAGGAGGGGTGGAGCTTAACTCCAGGCCTTGGCACAGTGCCAGATGACACTCAAATATTTGTCTCCGTCTAATTCTCGGAGATATAACGCATTCCCGTCTAGATGCCTGGCTGAGCGGCCTTCGAAGAATTCGCCAGTCCGGTGTTCTATGGAGGCGATAAGAGCATTGTGCACAGCGGAAGGGAGAGGGGTGCGTTATTGGGTTAGCTTCCGACTTGAGCGAAAGTGCGGAACTCTGCCAGAGAGAGAGAGAGAGAGAGCGAGAGAGGGGGAGAGGGTGAAAGAGAGGGAAAAAAAGAGGGTGAGTGAGTGAGAGTGAGTGAGTGTGTGGTTAGATGTCTCCGAAGTACCGCCCTCTAACCGCTGTGGACTATCAATAAGGGTGGCGTGACCACGGCATCACCGCCGTGCTGACCTGGGTAACGCCTCTTTGTTGTGACCTCCGACCTCCTTGACCCATGAAACACTGCCCCGCTTGTCCGTTTGGCCTCCAGGTCCCGTTTGGCCTCCAGGGAGCCACCACTCCAGGCCCCCCGCCCTCCTGGGTCAACCTTTGTTCCGCACGAGACAAGTCTTCTTCATCCTTCGCCCAATGCTACTGTCTCTAATAAAAGATCCAGCCAAACCGTCCGTTTCCTTGAGCTACCAGCGTCGGGGACCCCAACCAGAGGCCCCTTGCAGAGAGAGAAAGAAAGAAAGAAAGAAAGAAAGAAGTAAAATAATTAGAAAGTGAGTGAGAGTAAGAGAGAAAGTAAGTGAGAGTAAGAGAGAGAAAATGAGTTAGAGTAAGAGTGAAAGTGAGTGAGAGTAAGAGAGAAAAAAGTTAGTGAGAGAAAGTGAGAGTAAGAAAAAGTGAGTGAGAGGAAGAGAGAAAGTGAGTGAGAGCAAGAGAAAAAGTGAGTGAGAACAAAAGAGAGTGTGAGTGAGTGAAAGTGAGAGTAAGAGAGAGAAAGTGAATGAAAGTGAAGAGAAGAGAGAGAGAGAGAGAGAGATTCACATCCCCCACACGAAGGGAGTATGCTGTAAAATGTGTCCAGGATCCGAATTAGCGCCGCGGAATCAGCCCAGAATTACGTGGCAGTCGGATTACCGGCAACATTCTCGCGATGTCTTCATTATACGTTAGCGTCGCCCGCATCCTAGCGAGAGCAATCACCAGGTGACATAATTTCTCACTCCGCACTATCAGCCTGCGAATGTTCCTTAAATGGAGAACCATCGCTCATCCCAATGGATTACTGGTTCGTGGTGATATAGGGCCCACTTTGTCATATGGGAAATGTTCTGCCTTTCCACTGACGAGATTTATCCCTCGCCAGATTATTACACTATGCTTCTGTGTCTGTAAATCACACGAGAATGGCGAAAAATGGCTAGATTTACGCCTCCGTTCAGTTTTTTGTATCATTTGCAGGGAAATACGCGAGTTCTGCATTGTCACGAGATCTCCCCTTAAAAAAAAAAAAAAAAAGGACGCTCTAATTCCAGGCGAGTCCTTGATGAAAATGAGAGACAATGGAGAAAGTAAACTTTATCAAATTAAGGAAAAGAAAGGTGCCTTCATATATGAAAAATGGTCATTGCAAATTGTGGATAGGTAGGCCATATATTTGGTTTCCTTCAAGCTTTGACCATCCGGGTGCAATTTACGAATTCGCGGCTCTTCAAATGCATCGCTAAATTTCTGAAAATCATCCATGGTAGTGAAGCAACCAAGGAGAAGTATAATTAGTGCAATTTTTATACTATGCATTTGATTAAATTTTCGCGGAATAATGTTAGAATAGCGTTTTATCAACTTGTTTGAAATGTATTGAGTAAATTAGAGAATGTTAGTGAAATGGTATTGATTTGAGTACGATTACGTAAATTTTGATTTTAATTCTAACATATCCCTGTATTGCATTCCCTATAAGATTAAGATCGCACGCACAAGCACACACACAAATGTATAAAAAAAAAAAAATAACGAAGATTATGACAAAAATCAAAGCAAAATCTTGGTTGTTTAAGTGATTTGTCACAAGGGGAATCATATTGATATTAACATAATGAATTCTTGCAGGTAAACTTGCGATTTTTTGGCACAATTTACCACTGCAGCTTTACCGCCTGGCTGTAAGTCCGCCTTTTAATTTTTGTCGCTGTCTGTTTATGGGTCATTTTCTGTGTTTCTTTTTGTTTACGTTATAATACTGTTCCTGCCTCTTTAAGTGTGGTTAGATTTTTTTTTAATGCTGCGGATGCTATGATGGTTATTTATTTTCGATAAAGTGTTATCATCATCATCATCATCATCATTTTCACAAGTATCATGACTACTGTTGATTTTGCAATTATGCCATTATGCTGGCATTTGTATTCTTTGCATTAGCACTGTAAATGAACAGTCAGAATCAATAGCCATTTGGTATTCGAACATTCATATAAAACACTTTTTTGGACGTAATTACACGTATACGTAATATATATATATATATATATATATATATATATCGTATATATATATATATATATATATATATATATATATATATATATATATATATATATATATATATATATATATATATATATATATACTTCTGGAATTACTTTACTCCTGTATTGAGATCGATATTTTTGAGGGTAAAAGGATTCCTTGACTCAATTTACTTCATCTTGATAACGGCAATCGGAACCTCGTTTTATCCTTCGTTATATCAGTGTTCTAATCACCCATTCTTTTCTAGGTATAAAAGGAAATCACGGTGTACTTTATTTGAGTCCATACTCCATAGGTGTTAGTTGAATTTACAAAGAAAGCTGAGGAAACGATTCAGAGAATTCTCGGCATCTTGTTCCCAAGGTCAAAACATATCTTAAACCGGAAACTGAAATCAGGAGAGTTTGTGAATTGTTAACAATGTCGACATAGAATCTTTGAAGGACTTGAGATTTCCGCGGAGAAGTTTTGGAAATAAAAAGTTATTCCCGCGGTGACTGCAGTCCTTGAACCAAAACGTTCGCCAAAAAATAAAAGGACACACACACACACACACACACACACACACACACACACACACACACACACACACACACACACACACACACACACACACACACACACACACACACACACTATATCTCTAGTAATTCTAATAAGAGGACGCTTAACTCTGATGCAATGTCTATTGAGATCGTCTGCAGCGCTGGGAGTCATGCATATATCACTTGACATAATTCCCGAAAACAGAGATGGAATTAGAACGGGACTCGAAGTGCATTGTGCGAGGCGCTTGATGTCAAAGACAGACGTGAAATATCCTGAACTTCTAGTCCATGTTGGTCTACGTAAAGTTACATGTTGTATTACGCCATTCCCATAATAAAGGCACCGGATCCATCAGTGCTGAATAGTCAGTAACTAGCAAGTCATGAATACACAACTTTTAATTAGCCCTCGGGTTAGATTGACAAAATCTCTCTCTCTCTCTCTCTCTCTCTCTCTCTCTCTCTCTCTCTCTCTCTCTCTCTCTCTCTCTCTCTCTCTCTCTCTCTCTTTCAACGTTCGTCCCACCCAACTAGGGGCTCGCAGTCACACCAAGAGCCTCCCTAACTTCAATTTCCTGTCGACTCCCCTTCAAGGCTTCCCTGCTCTTCGGCAAGTCTAGACGCCTTGCGAACTTTCCCTATTTCTCTCTTTCTCTTTCTTTGATGGGTGTGTCTGTGTCTTTATGCCTGCTTTTATATCTGTCTATCTTTCTCTTTCATGGATGTATGTCTGTGTCTTTGTGCCTGCTCGTATTTCTCTCTCTCATACCCCACCCTCTCTCTCTCAACCCCCCCCCTCTCTTTCTCTCTCTCTCTCTCTCAGGGAAACACGCTATCCAGATTATTTTTTTAGAAACCTTACCTGGGCCTCTTCACCGTCCTCAGCCATGAATGACATTTTAGCCGCGTCTTGGGATCTTCCTTCGGGTATTCGTCGTGAGAGTCTCGTCTTGCCTCCCGGGACCCAGGTTGAAACGTCAAGAGGCATAACAAAGTGCTACTCAAGAGTTCTTCAGTGGTCTCAGGAAAGGCAAAGCAGCGTTGAGCAGGAAACATTTAGGTGTGATGTACTCGTGAAAATGTGTTATATGCATAGAGTAGCAATAGCAAATGGAGTGTAATGGCAAATGTCTTTTTATCTTTTTCCTTCTCCCTCTTATGATTTGATAGAGATTTAGTTTACATTGGAGTCTCTCGTGTCCCCAGCTCTTCTCCTCTCTCCCTCTCTCGTTTGTCAGTCTCATAGCTGGACTTCCTCTCCCACTCTCCCCACTCTGAGTTGTTGGGGATGGTACCTTGATTTCTGATAACGGAGCTGAAGTTACTTTCAATACGCATGCATATATTCAAATAGGAGCAACGTTCACTGACAATCAAGATACAAACAGAGAATATATGTTTTTTGTTCACAGATCCGCCAAACCGTCTAAATTAATTTACTTTAGAGTGTGCTGTATCGCCAACCAACCGATCAATACCAATTCGATTTGGAGGGTAGGCTGTTCCGCACTTTAGCATATGAAGATCCGAAGCAGAAATAAGAATTATATTTTTTTTGTCGGACGTATATAAAAGATAATCCTTATTTAGGAGACAGTATTATTGCTCAAGGCAAATCGATGCATTACCTTAGGCCCGGATTGAAATTCACAAACTACATATCCATGCCCTGTGATCATGATTAGATCTGTAGACTGGTTTCTAAAGATTCTTTACAAATCTACATTCATAAAAACACACAAACGCGCACGCGCGCACACATACACTCCTACAAGCCATTCCTATCCCAACATCATAAATATGCAAATGCGTGTGCTGAAAAGTGTCAATCCATTTGGCCGACTGCGACCTCAGCCATAACAGCTCACATCGATGCCTCAGTCGATACAAACGCGAGAGTGAAACGTCGATATACGGCAGTGCCAAGATAGCGATGGCTCTGTGCGTGTCGGCGTTGACTCGGCACTGGGACACCGACACCACGCCAGACAACAGAAGCAGCGGGATGGAAAACTACTATTGTGTTTTAATAGCCTTTCATTGTGTCGGGATAAGTGAGACTTCCGCCAGATGCGTGATTAGGTGTTTGGCAGTTCACTGCCCTGTCCTCCCTCTTGTGTTTGTGTGCTTCTGCTAGTATTAATGTCTGTTTGTTGATATTTCTGGTACGACTGATATCTGTTATGTGTTGATATCCGTTTTTAAGGTAGTGTTGATATATGTGTAAGTGTATTCCAGGCTTCCTGGTAATATAAATAACATGACCTATAAGAAGGTAAGTAGTACGCGACTACATACTCCGTTCATTACTAGATTCTACATCCTGTAATACTGATTTATTTCCTAGAAACCCATACTTTATTTAGCTCTTTGTGCCCTCCATATCGCTTTGAATTATTCTGGAATGCTAATTTTCAGATTATTCGGTTTTGGTAAAAATAATATTAATTAACTATAGTTTGTGCTAGTTATCAGCCAATAAAAATCGGGCCATCGTGCAAAGTTTAGTCGCGGGAATTATTAATCTCTTAATCAGCTTTGGAAAACTAGATTTTTTTGGAGCGGGTTTTATAACCAAGCTAATTCGAGTCGCCAACACAAACGGCCATTCAGTGTATTTGCTATGCAGTGGTCTCTCCGCTGGGTGGAAAGGTGTCGATTGAAGTTCAAATGAGAAGCATGTAATGTGTTTGTGGTGTATGTGTGTCAGAACTCAGATAACAATTTAAAACGCTTCTGCAAATCAATTACCCTCAAATGAAATTCAATTTCGTCTTAGGCATCTCTAACACCATTGCAAACTTCTTAAAGCAGCCTTCGAGATGCCACTTTGATATGTTCGAATGTCGTCTATTTATCTCACGATGGGTTCATCACCGAATATTAGAGCATAAAGATCAGACCTTCCTCCTCGGCCATAAGAGAACACTCACAAACACATTCTTTCTCCAACAGATTTCAAAATACTACCCCCCCCACCTCCAAACCTACTCAACAACACTACCGCAACCACCTTGTTTACAAACTAGCTGTTTTTACACCTGACTATCACCCATATTGGTTAGTTTTTACATCAACCATCGTTTCGCCATTGTTAAATAGATACATTATTTCGTTTTCACATTTTTGTTCATCGTATGTATTTCTCGTTCTTGTATTTTTATGTTTGTTTTGATTCTTAAGTTTGTTTTGATTCTTACGCTTTCTTGTAAATTTTAAGAACTATTTTATTTCTATGTTCTTTATCCAATTACCTTTTTAGATTGGTTCATTATTAAAGCACTGGAAATAGAGAATTGATTGATCTCCGAAACATCTGCTAATAAACATGAAATTATTTACGGCCGTGTTCCTCGTCCTGACTATACATACATACACACACACACACATATATGTGTGTGTGTGTGTGTATGTATGTATGTATGTATGTATATTATATATATGTATATATATGAATATGTATGTATGTATATATATATTATGTATATATATGTATATATGTATGTATATATATATGTATATATATGAACATGTATATATGTATGTATATATATATGTATGTATGCATATATATATATAAATATTATATATTTATATACATATGTTTGTATATGTGTATATATTATGTATGTATATATATATATATATATATATATATATATATATATATTTATTTATTTATTTACACACACACACACACACACACACACACACACACACACACACACACACACACACACACACACACACACACACACACACACATATATACATATATATATATCACATTATACATATGTATACACATATATACATATATGCTCCTGCCGTAGATATGGACGGGTATACGCTTAATATATTTTAAATCTGGAATCATTTACCAGCTTACACCGCCTCCGTAATAAATGGGATAATTTCTATGGAAATTGAGCGTAATAACTACTTTACATACCGAATATGAAGTGCGCAGTTTAATGGTAATAGTAAAGGCATTCCTTGCTACAACTGTGGACTGAGGTGGCTTTAACTTCATTTAGATGTTAGTTAAATAATCTTGTGTGTGTGTGTGTGTGTGTGTGTGTGTGTGTGTGTGTGTGTGTGTGTGTGTGTGTGTGTGTGCGTGTGTGTATTATAAGTATTTGCGTATGTAAGAGTATTTGTTTTTAACTGTAGTTTAAGTGAGTAAAGTTAGCTTATCAACAAATGTAAATGCCACATTATATCAAACAATATTAACAGTAATAAGTATGTTGTAGTTGTAGAGATGCGTCAAGAAAGCAAATATTAAACAAAATAAAGGCCGATAAATTAGAAGATTTTTAACAATTAACTTGCAGGAGAATTAGAGCTAATGTGACCGCCAAGTGCTGCCAATGTAGACAACTGTGTAAAAATATAGTCCGTCCTTTTGTCAGCACCAATTAAAGTCTTGTTAACTGGATTTACACAACGGTAACATGTTTATCTGATGACATTACGCATGAAAATGGAATTCGCATTTCGGAACATGATTTTAAACATTGTGTTTTTTCTATATACATGGAATATCATTTTCCCGTGGACAGTGTTGAACTTATTGATTCGTGTTGGGTCAGACATAATGCGGAAAAAATATCAACTCAAAAACTTTACACACTGTATTGATAAACTATAAGTAAGAACATAATCAGCTTTGGCAGAGTTGATTGTGGCAACGGGTTTTATAACAGCTGTTTGGTCAAAATGTTTGTAATTCGTATTCCAGTGTATTAAATATGTGAATGTGCACATCAAATCTTGCCGTTCTAGTAGGAAAAATGTCAGCAATTATCCATGCTCTTCGTTATTTTACTGATTTCAAGTGCCGCACATATAAATTACATTGTTTTGTTTGCTTTTTATTTACTTAATCTCCCATAGAGGACATTGGAAGCAAACTAAATCCGACTGTACTAGAATTCCATACCAAGCTGTCCACTTGACGCAAAGAAGGAAAACTGAAGCCCAATGTCCGTGAAAACTACATCTTGCCATCCAAAAAAAATAGACTGAATTCCTGTTCGTCAAGTACCCCCCCCCCCCCCAACTACTGTGAAAGTGGCCTGACACCAGCGCGAAAGTTTCATCGCCAGCCCCATCGCGAAGAATCGGATCCATCACAATATGCCACGCACACACGTCATCCCCGCAGTTCTTGGCCAGTTTTATTTTCCGCGATATCAGTTCCATTTCCCTTAATCTTCTCGGAAAGCGCTGATGGTGCCAAATTTTAGCTCGAACTTATTGATTGGACCCCACGAGAAGGACGCGAAAGCGGGGAGGAAGAAGGCCGGTAGGAGGCTAGGGATGACAAGGAGTCCTTTTGAGGCTTAAGGACCAGTGAGGATTCTTTCTTCGGACTGACAGCTCGTGTAATGAGAGGTACCGTCTTCTGAAAGGGTCATGTCTCGATTCCCAGTGGCCTCCGATCTCTCATGAATAAAGAATATCCGGAAACGTTTTTTTCCTTCATCTTCTCGTGTTACTTCTGGCATGCAGTTTGTGATCGATGATTTTCATAGGGAAACAGCTGATCAGAATGATCTGAGAATGATAATCAAGTAGAAATTAATTATAGATATACGTTTCGAAATAATGATATATTTCAAACGTTTAGACAGACATAAAGTAACAGTAAAGCATATATTTTAAAGGGAAAATATAATTAACATAGGGTGAACATCACTACGCACATTGCCAGAATTTTTAAGCAACTAACAAGCACATACACAAATGATGATAATGATAATGAATGGGATGATAATAAAGATAATAGTAATAGTATCAATAATAATGATAGCAGCAGAAGCAGCGGGAGCGGCAATATAGTAGTAGTAATAATACTAGTAGTAGTTTAGTAGTATTAGTAGTGTAGCAGTAGTGGCAATAGTAATGCTCGTAACGCAATAATGAGATATATAATGCTAACAAAAGGAAACCTACATCCATATAAAAAATGTCACTCTACATCACTGATACATTTACAGGAGTAAATTAAAGATTATATAAAATTTGTTTCTCGTGTTAAAAGAGTGAGAGAGACAGACAGACAGAAGTAGATATAATATATTTTAAGCAAACTTTAAATTTCTGCTTGATCATCGTCTGCCAATCAAACACTTGAGTAAATGTGAAGAGATGATAACCATATTTAGATAAAATGATATAAATGAATCAGTAACAATACAAGTATATTTTAAGCGGTCGGGGAAAATGAAAGGAGTTGGGCGAGGGAATCGAGAAAAGGATGGTGATGATGATGATGTTGGATGATGATGATGATGAATAATGGATGATGATGAATAATGGATGATGATGATGATGATGATGATAATGATATGATATGATATGATGATGATGATTAAGATGATAACCTAAGCATACAGTATTTCTTCTTGAGCTTTTGATGCCTCGGTTAATTAATATCTGCATTGGTTTCTGTTTGCGTTCACGTTCGTATGTTTCTTTTATGTTTACGGTTATACAATTTCCGCTTTCATGCATCGGAGTGGGTTTACTTGTGTAGAAATCTGCTTGCATGTTACCTTGAGATTGCTGGCTGGTGCTCCAAGCACTCTCAGATTGCATGACGACTTTCCCTCTCGTTATTTCTTTTAACGTTATAACAAGGTATACAATAATACACCTCGTGCCATATGCATGATATATGTCAATCCATACATCATTTATATTTATATTTGTATTTATATATATATGTATATATATAATGTATATATAATATGTATAATAATATATATAATTTATAATGTATAATGTATATATATATATATATATATATATATATATATATATATATATATATAATATATATATATATATATATGTATGTATGTATGTATGTATGTATGTATGTATGTATCTACACACACACACACATATTTATGTATATGTACGTATGAATTTATGTCTATCTATCTATTATCCATCTATTAATCTATATATGTACAATATATATGTACATTTGTGTGTGGATATGTGCGGAGGGATGTATGTGCACAGTTTTCTATACGAACAAATCTTCCACTCGATAAATTGATTTCCAATTGCATTGTTTTCATAAGTTACACAAATATTGCATCGTCATCATTCTTCCTAAATCTCATTTTTTTTCTTTTAATACCATCCGAGAAGAACCTTGGAACATCCTCTTGAAAACTTTGATTTGATTTCATAGTCCTCTCAAGCGTATTTCCCCAATTCTTGCCAAAATCGAAAATTTATCTTCCCCTTTTTCCTTATCTGTGCAAACTAATTTTCCTGAGGATTTTATCTTCGGAAAGAATGGCTGATAGTCGTATGTCTGTTTGTTTGTATGAGTATCCCAATTTGCGAAAGCCTGGAAAAAATCGTATATTCATTATACAACTGGAGAGGAGAAATAATTAAAGCGATTATGGGGATTGTTTTTTAACCATATTTCTTCCTAAAAAGCTATGAATGCGAAATCTCGTATTGGTGTTTTTCCAGTTTGCTGTCTAACGATTAATTGAAAATATTGTTTCTCCATAATTGCTTTAGTTAGACTAGCGACAATATTATACATAGAGAGAGAGAGAGAGAGAGAGAGAGAATGAGAATGTATTTGAGAGAATGTGTGTGTGTGTGTGTGTGTGTGTGTGTGTGTGTGTGTGTGTGTGTGAGAGAGAGAGAGAGAGAGAGAGAGAGAGAGAGAGAGAGAGAGAGAGACGGTTAGTGAATTCTGCTCCACACGACTGACGACTGTCGCGCTCGAGCTGCTGAAGTTATTACGGACAGTGCAAGCGCAGCAGAGTAATCAAAACGCAGGAACGTCTTGTATTTTCTGCAATTGCTGAGGCCAGCATGAACAGAAAAATATCGACATAGATTTGGCACGTGCAACGTGGAAACAGGCATTATTTGTTATAGTTTGGTATAGCAGTTTAATTTCAAGTGGCGTCCATTATTTTACCCTTCTGTGATGTGTTAATGGCATTCAGTTTGAAGAGCTTTCTTTACAGATCATTGCAGTGAGTCATGCAGTAGTAACAAGCAGTCTTCAAAAAGGAAAGGTACAACAGAAGGAAACTTGGGTATAGACCGAACTAAAGAGAGGATACATTTTTCTTTGCTTACGTGACTTTTACCTTCATAATATAGAAAAGCAAGATTTGCAGCTTAAAAATATCTCAAGATTTCTTTTCTTAGTTTCATTTCGAAGTAACGGAAATTACTATATTATTAATTTCTATTTTCTAATTCGAACTTTATTTTAAAGATCTTTATATCCAGAGTTACTGTATTATGACATACCTTATCATCAGGATATACTTGCGTGATAGACTATCAGTACCACAAAAATACTGAGGTCTGATGTATTTCTGTAGTTACAATTCAGATTTGCAAAAACAGAGTGGGAAATATCTTTTAAATCGTTGTATGTGCGACAGGTGAAACATACGCCCTTGGCTTACATTTACACACACACACACACACAAAAAAAAAAATTGACCGATTCACGTGAAAAAGATGTAGATAAAAAATTGTCTCTTGTTGAAATTGTCCCTAGTAACAAGGGCATCAATTCTGAAAATATGCAAAGCTGGTATGTGTTACAGCGTAAAACCGGGAATACCATTGTGATTCTATAAAGTAAAAAGAAAATTAAACGTTTATTTTCTCAAGTCAATACAATTTTTGGAAACAGTATGGTGTAAGTAAAAATCCAGGTGCAAGAATCCATCGAAGAAAGATCGAGAGCGAGAGAGAGTGATCATTATGTGACAATTCTTCGCCTTTCAGTCTTCGATTCTCATCTCTTTTGGAAAAACAATTACTAATTACAGAACGTGGTTTTCGCTTTGATTTGATCGTTTTAGGAGCACTGAACTAATCAATAGTGCTCTTATATACAATAGATATAAAAAACACGCAATTTTCTACATTTGTTACAATGAATGCTGTTTCTCCCAAACTGACAATAAGAATATTAAAAGGGGAAAAAATCAAATAGCATAGTATAATACTCACGTCCAGTAAGCTTTGGCGTTATGAGTTGCTGGCGCTGCATCTTGTCCCGGTGTAGCAGTCCAGAAAATACCTAGATATAGTTTGGGCCAGAAAAAACGGGGTATAATTGGGCATAGCCTACTTTATATCTCCTGGTATAAGATTGGCTAGCCTAAATTATACCCCCTAGGCCAGAATGTTGCATAACTTTTTTTTTTTCTAAACCATAACTGTTATGAAGTCTCTCCAGTCAACTTTTGTAGAGGTCAGAAAACCATTAAATGTTCCTGCGATATATGAATATAGAATGTTGAATAATATAGTCATCAGGGGTTAGTTTTTGAAATGAGGCTCATCAAGGTTTTCATGCAGATAAAATAACTTGTTTGGTAAAAGTGTTA
>NW_020868958.1:255000-265000 GCF_003789085.1 Penaeus vannamei
TCTTGCAGAGTCTGTTTCCAACATATTGCAACTGTGATTCTCGCGTGACTCATCTTTCGCCAGTCTTCTCGCACAAAAGATTCTATAAGCCTTTTATCCTCCTCTGCCCATTTTTTCTCTTCGTTTGACACCAAATAGTATGATCGTATTTTTTTCTCTGTATTTTACGTTGCTTGTTTTCGCTCTGTTCACGTTGCATGTTACACACATCATCACTGAATAAAATCACGTACATATGCAAGAATAATTCAGCAAGCTAAATAGTATTTGATGAATTATGATCAAGTTTATCTTTTTATTCATAGATGTGAGTGATTGGACTATAGCGCCTTCGCTTGATCAAATTATGTTTACGTTGAAATGGAACGTTTCTTGTTTTCCTTATGCTGTAAATATCTTGTATCAGTGTTGTATGCTTACATAACTGTCACAGTATTTGTGAATTTGTTGAAGTGTTTCCAACCCAGTTATCGCTTTTAATTTAGTTATAGCAAAACCTCTATAGTTTACTGGCTCTCACATTACGGTAATCTCTTCGTCGTTTTGTTTCTATAGTAATTTTGTTTTCATATCAACTTTCTGTTATTATTAGTCTCGTCTCCAAGTTTTTTGTAAAATTTATGAAGAAATGCTTGTTAGAACATTCCTCCGTAAGCATGCACTCATCCATCCCTCACTCTTCTCCATCAATGTAGGAATCGGTACTCTTTTTTCACTCTTTATAAGAATTGTGCTCAGTAATATACAGTATGTCAAAATATTCTTCATCTGCCTGGAATCGATGCAAAAATCTGGAACCTTTTAGGCCTTTGTTCTCTTTTTTTCAGCATTTTTATTGTTTGTTATTCTCCAAACATTTTTTTTTTTTTTTTTGTTAACCATTGAACAGCACGCATCGACTTCCGCCTTGGAGTTTCTCTTCCCTTCCATGCATACTGGCCTTTTTTATCGTTCGATTTTCTCATATCAAAAGTCATGTCTCTCTCTCTCTCTCTCTCTCTCTCTCTCTCTCTCTCTCTCTCTCTCTCTCTCTCTCTCTCTCTCTCTCTCTCTCTCTCTCTCTCTCTCTCCCCTACCCCCCCACACTTTCCCTCTCCCTCCCTCTCTTTGTCTGTATCTCTTTCTCTCATTCTTTCTCTTTGTCTTTGTGTCTCTCCCCCCTTCCTCTCTTCATCTCTGCCTCTGCCTGTATGCCTCTCTCTCTCACTCGTACCTTACAACATACAACATACGCTTACATATACAAATGGACGTTGCCACAGACTTACACGCAAAACAAGGTATTCAGCGTATAACCCATTCAATCTCCCCTGTGTTTGTAAGACAATAAACTCCCACTTGTAGATCTCAGGTGGTCTGTTTGTGACCTCAAGCTATTAGGAAGAAGAAAAACTTACCTTGGCCGCCGGCAGACAGTTCTGATTGATATATATTGGTGTGCCTCGCATTTTGGAGAATTTCGGCGTGCCGTAGCTGTCGCGTTCGGGAAATTAAGGGACCCGCAGCTAATCTGCGAAGGGTCGAAGAATGGCTCAGGCAGAGGAAAGTCTGGTCATTAAGAAATGAAAACTCCATTGTGTTTACAGAACCGTAAAACTTTTACACAAAATAGGTTAAGTAAAAGGTGCGCAAATTTTGAAAAAAAATGTGTAAAATGTTATTTTCATGCTATTCTTCCTTTTGATGTAATTTCGTGTATTCCTTTGTTCTAAATGGGCAAACTCGATATGAAATCATCAAAGAGTATCATTAACAACAAAGATACGAGAGACTAATGTCACCAGAACACGTCATTTTGGGAATAAGCATTACTATATGTAATGGTTGAAAAGTAAGTCTTTGACAACGGGCAGATGGACTTTGCATCAAGGGAAAATATATAATATTAGACATTTATAGGGAAAAGGGAATGTAAAAATTGTAAACGAGTATTGCCGGAATATATTGGTCCTGATATTGTTATAGTAAAGTGACAGAATACAAACACAAAACCTATTTTGTGTGCGCATGCACAAAGCAACAGCAATAACGTATTTCACTGAACATACATACATATAAATTCATATCTATTTGCCAGTCGATCTATATAAATGTATATGAATACGTACGCACATACATACGAACAAGGTCAATATAAGTATAGACTTTACATACACATACATGTATATGTATGCGTATGCAATAAATGTATATGTATATGTATGTATGTGCGTACGTATTTATATATGTTTATATAGATGGATTGGCAAATGGATATACATGTATGCAAATACATGTTTATATATATATTAATATAATAATGCAAAAAGGTTGCTTCAGTTTTATTGCTATAATTAGGATACAACAATATTTCCCTAACGAGTGATATATATATTTTCTGTATTTTAACTTGTTATATTATATATATTTATATATTATGAATATATATATATTGATAATATAGATTTGTTATTTACATTTTTTTTACTGTCGTTTATAGCTTTCTTTAAATTGTATATATTTTTCCCTCAGCTTCACTCCTTGTTCAGTTCTGGAAATCGCCGTTACTTTTTTATGTTTCTGTCTGTGCAAGCAGCCTTTTATATATGTAGACTTCTTTCTCTATGTTAGCAGCCGTTAACATGATTATATATGTTTTCCTGTCAATGTAAGAATTCTTGAATAATCCTGATATATGATTTCGTCTCTGTGTAAACAACTCTGACCACTTCTCTATCCTTTTAGCTCCGTGCATTCAAGCCTGAACAGCTCTTATGTAATTTCTTGACGCCGTGAAAACAATTTTGATTTTTGTTTATGTGATCAAGGGTTTATGAAAGCAACTTTGAACATAGTTACATAGTTCTGTCTCAGCGTAAGAAAACATTCTTTCTCTGTTCGTCATGCCTAACATCGGTTTCTTATCCTGTGAATAAAGTAAAAGACATGGAGAATATGCCACCGTCACTCTTCGGCATTTTGCAACGACAGCCCACCTTTACTCCCTGTTTGTCCTTGTGAGGTAATAAAATAAATGAATCCAGTTGATGTAATGCGAAAAGTTGATCGCGACAGAAGCGCTTAATCTCCACATTCGCTCTTCGAATATCCAAATCACAGAAACCAATCAAAGTTTTTCGATTGGATATCACCAACGATGGTATCATCTGCGTCGCTCTTGCTCTTGGCTGGCTCGTTCTCGTTCGCGACAAAAGATGTCCATACCCTTTATCCTCCTGCTGACTTACCACTTTATCTTGGATTCGTACTGCTCTTCTTGTTAGTCTCCCGTTTTCCTTCGTGTTGACCTTGGATGCGTGCAAAGTCTCCCCTGATTAGTTTCATTTCTCATGGCCAAGTACAGGCTTCGAGTTATCGTTTTGCTTCTGGGGGTGGTCTGTATTCTCACATTTGTGTAACCGCTACCTCCCATGGCGTAATTATCCTCGCCTGAATAATTGTTAATTAAAATCGGATTATATCACATGCTTTTGCAGTGTTGCTGTTAATAAATCATAAATTACCTTCTGGGTAATGCGGGTTACCTGGAATGTACATTCATTTTCAATTAAATTTTATCGCTGTGATACTCCCCATCCATTCATTGTCGCTACATTTGTGCCTTTCTTAGTTAGTCTTTGCAAGGTGGTGTAGTGCAAGCGTGAACTCTGCCACAAATGAGCTCAATTTCCTTGGAAATCTCAGAGCCAAAGTGCATACACTAAATTATTTACGTTACAAAATGCATTTCCGTGATCTCTTTCTGCATAAAGGGGAGTGCTGAGACCCCGACACTGAATAAACTAAATGCACTTCATTCCGCGTGGTGTCCGAGCTACAAATGCACTTTGAGTGCATTCCGTGATTTTTGATAAATTCGAACTTGAATTTGAAACGATAAATCGCTATGGAATCTAATGAAACTATTTACCAGCTAATTGGTAAGAGACGATTTTTTTTTTGAAAAATTAAAGTACATGTTATTCAGCAGATTTCTTTGTGATAATGAGGTTTTAGAATTAGCATTAGCAATGTCATAAGGAAACTACAGCTATGTGTGCTCATATGTAGTGTATATATTGATATATGTATACTTACTCATATGTACTACTGAGTTATACAGCTGTATAATAATATATGTATATATAAGTCTCAATGTGTGTGTGTGTTCTGTGTATAGCTGTATTGTATATGTATGTTATGTATAATGTGTTATGATATATATAGATATATATATAATCTATAATATTATTATATATATATAGTAATACAATGCTGGTGTGTTGTGTGTGTATATCATATAAATATATTCTTAGTTTATATACTCATACCGCTTTTTTATTATACTATAAATTTTGATTTATATTTAATTAGGTATATTGATATTTCATATATATATTATATCATATATTATAATCTACTATACTATTACATAATTTGTGCTGTGTGTGTGTTGTGTTGTGTGATGTGTGTGGTGTTGGTGTGTGTGTGTGTGTGTTGTATGGATGTCTGTATGAATGTAATTGATATTAGTGATCTGATCTATATGTATGTATGTCTGGATTATATATATATTATGGTTTATCATATTTATAGATATATTATTCTATTAATATTATTAATATATATATATATATTAAATATACTAATAGTATAGTTAGACATGTAATGTACATGTACATGTACAATATGTCTATATACTCATTATTCTCTATATACTATAATATAAACTACTACTATATTCTTTAATAGGTTATATAGACCATATTATCTCAATTATATGGTATAGTATACGTTACTTATATTTATTTATACCACACATATCACCTCACACCCAAAGACACTACACACACACCACACAATGCCTTTCTCCCTCCCACATAACACACACACAGATATAGTACTTATAATTATATATATATATTATTAACTATTATAGGTATATTGTATATTGTGTATTTGTATTATATGTAATGTATATATTATTATACTGTTATATTGTGTCATATATATGATATAGTTGTCATATTATTAATGTTTATATGTATATATATGTATAGCTAAGATATGTTTATGTATAATTATATATATGTATATGTATATATATATGTGCTGTATTATACTGTTTTCTGTATTGTGTCATATATTGTATACATTGTATATATATAAGTGTATATATATATATTTGATATGTATATCTTCTGTATATCTATATATATGTTATACTATAATGGTATATATGTCATATTAGGAATTTTATAGTATTATATATATGTATATATGTATATATATTGTATACATTAGTATATATTATGTATATATTCTAATACTAATATATATGTATATCTATAGATTTTATAGTATATGTATCCTATTAGTATACTAATATTGCTGTGTTGTATGTGTATGTGATGGTGTGTGTGTGTGTGATTGTGTGTGGTTGTGTTGTGTGTCGAGTGTGTGTGGTGTTGTGTGTGTGTGGGTGGTGTGTGTTGTTGTTGTATTTATATAATAGCTTATATATATATGTATATAATAATGTATACTTGTATATATGCTATTATAGTGTATACTACTTCTTACTGTATATATATGTAGTAATATAATATGTATATATACTGTACATATAGTGTACATATATATAACCTAAATAATATATATAATTATTCTATACTGATATTTATACTTAATATATATATATGCATATATAATTATATACTTTATGTATTCATATATATGAGATATATGATTGTAATATATTATACTTAGCATATATGACTATATAGTATATAATAAATAAGTATATATAGAATAATATATAACTTAAGTAATATATATTATCTTATATATACTGTAAATGTATATATATATATATTATTAATTTATGGTATGATTATACATAGTATCTATATATATCCTTATATGCGTTTATATATTACGATATATATAACTTTAATATTAGCGATACACCGCAACACACACACACACAGCAACTCACAGCACTACACCCCCACACACTACACATACACACACACATATATATTATTTTAATTTATATATATTATTATTTATTATATATATAGCTCTATATATATTATATATCTATTTATTTATTTATATAATATATATTATTATTATATTCATTTATTACTATTATAAGTATTATATGCCTATATCTAATATATATATTATCTTAGTTTATTTATTTATACATATTATTATAATATATTGTAATATTTTTTATTTATTTAGTTTATACTATTTATATGTAATATATATAAATATTTTATATATATCCTTTATTTCATATATTATATATATACATCACACACACCACACACACACGACACACAACACACTGCACGACACACACACTCACTACAAACACCAACACACACACCTCAACTCATATATGTATATTATATTTAAATCTATACTTATTTCTATTTATTTTATTTATTTATTTAATTTTTATATACATACTACATCATTACACACACATATAATCAGTTATATATATATAGTATATATTATATTTTATTTCTTTATATTATATATATATATATATCTTAATTCATTTTATATATATTGTATATATTATAATATACTAATATTATAATATATTATGATTACGTATATATTTATACCCACACCCCATACAACACACAATTCTCAATCGTATCTGTGTTTCATTCTCTTCTGCTTAAACACACACACACACACTCACACATCACACATAATATATACTTATCAGTAGTTTATGTATTCTATATTATTATTATATACTCATATTATTAATTATTTTATAATACATATATAACTTACTATTTATATACATTATATATATAGTTGTGATCCATATTTATATAATATATTTTATATATAGTATATCATTGTATATTATATTATTGTTATATCTACTTCTTGTATGTTACTATTCTATCGGGTATATCTAATATCTATGTAAATATATAGAGTATGTATATTATATACTGTTTTATGTATACTCACTGATATGTATGTTATATATGTATGTATGTATGTATGTATATCTATGTTACTGTATTATTATCATATATGGTATTATATTGCGCTGATCACATGACACACACACATATTATGTCTGTGTATAGTACATATACACCATTTATATGTTATATCCGTTAGTACTCTGATATATTATATTATAGTTTGAATATATATTTCATAGTATTATATATTATTATCTACTATATTTATAGTGATTATTATATATGTTTATATATATTATATATATATTTGTATACTCATATATCTATATATATATATCATATCCTATATATTAATATACTATAGATATAGTGTTATATATTATATATATATATGTTAATATTATTTGTATATATTATATAAGTATTATATATAACTAGTTTTTATATATATATATGTATATCTATATTAATGTATAACGGTATTATTATGTGTTATATATACTATGATATATATATATTATATTAGCTTTCGTTATATAATTATAATATTTATCTATAAGTTATTATTACATATATATATATAATAATATATATATATAATGTGGCATATGTACGCACACACAAGACCCTTGCCCCCACACCCAACATATGTATAATGTATAATGTATACATATATATAGTATATATATATATAGTAGTATATATATATAAATACATATTCATATATATATATATACTACTCTCATAATGATGTGTGTGTGTGTGTGTGTGTGTGTGTGTGGTGCTGTGTGTGTTGTGTGTGTGTTTGTTGCTCTCTGTGTGTTAGAATTATATATATGAAAATAGTATGTAATACAATATCGTGTGTATACTTGTGTAATTCTTACATATATACCTATCGATTTTATTATGTGTATAGATATATACTATAGGATTGCTGTGTGTGTGTGTGTGTGTGTGTGTGTGTTGTGTGTTGTTGTGTGTATTTACTATTTTTATCGATTATATCATATCACTTATATATGTATAGTTGTTATATATATTCGTTTATATGACTATATATGTACTATATTTCAATATATATATTGCGCGCAGCACACACACACACACACATCACCACAACCACACCACACACACACACATGTGTGTTATCTGACGCACCTCTCATAACATATGTGTGTTGTCTGAGTCTTCTCTGTGTGTCTACCTCTCTTTGGATTATTTTATAGGTGTGCGTTACATGTTATTGGATGTAAGCTTTTGGCATGTTGCGTGCTTGTGTTGTGAGTCTGTGCTGTTGCAGATATATAGAGAGATGCATGTAAGTGAGATGAGAAAGGGCCCGACTAAGAGGAACTGGGATGTGATTCTCTGGAAATTCGCAGTGTATTTACATACTATAGAGGTGAATACAAATTTATATCCTGAGGCGCTCTTGGGCCTCTGGACGCTCTTTCTCGGCACGTTCTGGTGTCTTTGTGAGCTGGGTTATCACTCACGACTATTGTTCGGTCAGGAGGATAAGGTGCTTGTAATTACACCCCTTTGTGAGGATACATTTTTATTAGATTGCGCCCGTGTTTATCACTATATTTAGCCGTTATGATATATGTTCATTTTACTCTAGTATTAGCTATATATACTTATATATATATATATATATATTCTATATATATACTAACTGTTATGTATGTTCCTACTAATATATGCTATGTATGTATATCTATTCCTATGCTATCTTCGATCTATCTATCTTTGTTATATATATGTATGTAATATATGTATGTCGCCTCTCTCTCTCTCTCTCTCGTTCTCTCTCTTACTCTCTCTTCTATATATATATATTTCTGTATTGTATACTATATACACTTATTATATTATATTATATACTTATATCTATATATCATTATTCTATACATACTATTATACATATATATTTTGTAATATATGGTATATTATAATATCTATCTACTTATCTATTTTGTATAACCTATGTCACACAATTTATATGCTCATATTATTTAACATATATATATATATAATTATATATATATATACTAATGATATATATATTATATGTGTGTGTGTGTGTGTGTGTGTGTTTGTGTGCTCTGTATGTATGTATGTATCGATTGTATATATATTTTTGTTTATATATGTTATATATTCATTATACTGCTATAGTCATATTTATAGATGGAAGTGTATGTATGTATTTCATGCTTTCTATTTTAGGAAGACTTAAATGAAGCTGCATGATAAGATCGACTGAACGTTTATAATGGGAAAGAAAATGTTTGTATTGATTATACCCTGTGAGAACTTCGCTGTAAAGATAACCTTTTACTGATCGTGTGATATAAGGAGTTGGTACGTGAACAAATCCTTTTGAAAATAAACTTTAGATCGTGTATATCGCGTGCTAACGTCGCTCGTAAAGAAACCTCTGTGAAGAATACCTTTATCTTTAGGATGTGACGTGGTGATATATCTCAGCATGCGTTGCACTTCGGTTAACAATAATTTTACAAAATAAACTTGATATGGTTATTATTGTTGTTATTATCATTGTCGCTGGCGATCATTCTTGCTGCTGGTTAACAATAATTATTATTACTGCTGTGTATTATAATTATTATGATGAATGATTTATTAGTAATGTATCATCATTATCCCTCAATCACCAGAGAGAGACGAGAGACAGGAGAGAGAGAAGACCGACGAGCGAGGAGAGAAGAGGGAAGGAAGAGGGAGAGATAGGAGAGAGAGACGAGACGAGGAACAAGGGAACGGAAAACGAAATACCTCATGGCTGTCCACCCCATTCTACGAACTTAATACATCTATTGTTCCTGATGTATCATTACTCTTGCCTTGACATACGCACTCGAAAACGAACCGCAGAAGTGGCGGCACATGACACAGGAAAACGAAATGAAACGGAGAACTGGAAGCGGAGTGGATAGAGAGAATAGAGAAGGGAGAAGAGGAGAGAGAGAGGACGAGGTTTCAAAAGAAATGCAAGAGTATTCAAATTGATATTGGCGACC
>NW_020868958.1:270000-272500 GCF_003789085.1 Penaeus vannamei
TCAACATAGAAAAGAATATGTTGTCACCCGAACATATTTCAAGTGGAAATCATATTTGAATGATTTCTCTTGCGGTTTTGGCTCGCGAAGGGGGGGTGGATGGTGAGATCTGAATGGAAGCCTGGGGGGGGGGGCTCTAGTGGAGGTGTGGGATGTTGAAGGGAGGGGGAAGTCCATATATGCCTCCCTGGTCACACGTCGCCTCAAAAGGTTTATCTGCAACATTCCTTGCAGCGCGCTGGTGCGAACAGCCATTCTATTCGTTAGAATAGTTGCTGCGCCCTCCTTCCCTCCTCTCTCCTTTATCATTTATCCCTGGTTTCTTTTCGGATTCTTTCGGATTCTTTATGTCTCTCTGGCTTTCCCTTCCATTCGCCCATATCTCTTTCTTTCTTTATTTGTTATTTATGAAATGTTATCTATTTTTTATCTCTCACACTCTCTTCAACTCTCTCTCTCTCTCTCTCTCTCTCTCTCTCTCTCTCTCTCTCTCTCTCTCTTCTCTTCCCTCCTCCTCTCCTCCCTCCTCCCTCCCTCCCCCTCCCTCCTCCTCCTCCCTCTCCCCTTCTCCTCCCTCCCTCTCTCTCCTCCTCTCCCTCTCCTCTCTCTCCTCCTCTCCCTCTCTCCCCTCCTCTCCTCCTCCCTCCCTCTCCCTTCCCTTCTCCTCCCTTCCTCCCTTCTCCCCTTCTCCCTCCTCCCTCTCTCCCTCTCTCCCTCCCTCCCTCCCCCTCCACTCTGTGTTAGGGCCTACCGCCTTGATGCTCTTTGTCCTGTGTCTCGTCTTTGAATGAATTGTTATTTCGTTCGGACTCCATTGTATATGTTTCCTGGCACTGTCTATTGTGTAAATTTCCCAACGTTATTCCGTGGAGCAGAGACTTTCCTCTCACAGCTGATCCTTATTGCAAAGGAGATCATGTGTGCGGCAATGCATTATTGTTCAAGCCGCGAAACTATTTATGTTTGCTCGGGAGGGAGCGGGAATCTTAATGGAAGGAACGATTGTTATTTTTTAATCACCTCCATCAAAGGCAAGGAAACTGATATATTAATGTCTTTATTACTTTCCTGTTCAAACTTAAATGCTTCCGCATACTATTCTCTAATTCATTGCTGTGCTGAGAATCGAGTTTGATTTCATACAAATTTAGAATGCGCCGATAATGATAATGGAAAAACGCATTTGTATCTCCAACGTAGCTGCTAATGTCGCGCATTCATTACAGCAGTGAGGCTTTTACCAGGGACAACAACATACATTAAAACGAGCTTAGTAACTTAAATCTCTAAGGACTGTTACAACGCTCCAGATTCTGCAGGTTAACAATGTACATCTGATTTCTCGTTTTAGTGTTATCATGTTTTATCGTGTATTTTTTGGATGTTAAGGAAATTTCGGAAGCTGTGCTTATATAAAAACACCATGTATAAAGTATACACACGCAGGTACACACACACACGGACACGCACACGGACACGCACACTCACACTCACACTCACGCACACACACAAACACACACACACACACATACACACCGCACACACTCAAATATATACATATATATATATATATATATATATATATATATATATAGTATGTATATGTATATATATGTGTGTTTGTGTGTGTGTTGTGTGTGCGTGCGTGTGTGTGTGTTTGTGTGTGCGTGTTTTGTGTGTGTGTTTGTTGTGTGTGTTGTGTGTGTGTTTGTGTGTGTGTTGTGGTTTGTTTGTGTGTATGTGTGTGTGTGTGTACATGTATGTATGTATTTGTTGTATATATATGTATGTATATGTTGATATATATACATATATATGATATATATATGTGTTTGTTTGTGTGTATATATGTTGTATATATGTATGTATATATGTATATAAATATATATAATGTGTGTTGTTGTGTTACTGTGTATGTGTATGTGTATGTGTATGTAACATGTAACGTGTGTGTGTATGTGTATATCTATGTGTGTGTGTGTGTGCGTGCGTGTGTGTGTGTGTGTGTGTGTGTGTGTATGTATGTGGTGTATATATATATATATTGTATATGTATGCATGTATATATGTATATATATATTTATGAGTGTTAGCTTTGATAAAATAATAGCTGTGAAAATCAATGTCTTATCAAGATAACCGACCCATACGATGGGATATTCCCTGGTCTCTAATGAAGGCAATAAAGTCCTTGCCAGTAATTCCGCAAATATCTTTATTCCCTACATTATACTGGAGACTTGAAGTCTTAGACAGTACTTTCAGATTCGGCTTACTAGAAGGAAGTAGTGCAGGTTCTTTTTACATTGATGCGATCACACCATGGGTGAAATTCAGTCAAGAGTAATTCAAGTATTTGTGTTATTTCCTTTCTGTTTCGGAGTTCTAGTATTTCCTGGTAGGTACATGCATAACCCAGAAGCGGGTTATCCGCTTGAATTACTGTGGTTTTCGGGTACGACATTTACAAAGGGAGTGTGTGTACCAATAAGTGTAACAC
>NW_020868958.1:285000-287500 GCF_003789085.1 Penaeus vannamei
GAGATACCGTTGCTGCTGAAACGTCTCTTACAAATTGTATTCCATTTCCTTTCGTTATCATGAAATTTAATTTTTTTTTTTTATGGAGAGGAACGGTAAATATCAGTTAGATCAATTAATTAGATTATAAAACTAAACTTGTTTTTGTTTTAAGATGCTTTCAAATTAATACACAATTGCAATGTGTTGATCAAAATAGTATATGTCGGAATTGTTAACAAATTCACTGATCCGGGAATTGACAGACAATGGAAAAATATGTGGAAATTGATTAGTTTCTTTTGGTACTCAGACAACACATAATTTAAAGTTTTGGAAAAAAAACATACTTTGGTGAGAATACATTTTGAATTCGTCTGCGAATGGAACTGCCTTATGTATATTTAGAAAATAAAATGGATTTTTTTTTTTATTTTTTTTAAATATCGTTTCATTCCACTCTTTTGTGTTATACACATAATTAATTTCCTTCACACGTAACGCATATCCAAGACACTGCAGACTAAAAACTCACCTTACCCTGAAGGTTCACATAATGCAGTGGTCGTGTCCTTTCAATTTATAGCAACGGACCGAGGTTAACTTTTTGGACCAGGGATGTAAAGGGCATATAAATGTCATTAAAGCAGAGAAATAATTGTGCTATTCGAACGAAATCGATGCTGAGGTCAATGTGGATGCAGAGGCGTCCTAATAATCACTAGCCAAGAAGATTTCACGGGCTTGACGTTTACATGTAATGCATACCGGCATTGGTTCTCTTCATTTCTGCATAATCACATGTAAGCATAAGCACATAAGCATAATAACATAATAACATAAGCACATGTACACACATCCGAAGCAAACGGAGGAACGTGAATACCTGGAAACCGAGATCGAAATATGCAAAGATGTTTAATAAATACATAGGCCTTCAACATATTAAAGCAGTGAAAGCATATATCAACGTCTTTTACATTTTCTGAAGAATCATCTTGGACCTAATTTCAACTGCCCTCTCAGATGTAAAGTAGCAATCGCCTCCATGTGCAACGACTATGAAGGTGGATTTACACATGCATTCGGTCGTCAGCAGCCTAAGGTTAGGTGTACGATAGTGAAATAAAATTTAGAGAATGTAAAAGAAAATAAACAGGATCTGTATGATCTCGCTGCGGCCCTGCGCACGTTGCTGACCACAGAGTGATTAATGTGATATCTTTGCGGATCAATCGGCTGTCATCATGATAGGTTTCAGCTTGTGATTCCCAGCGTGATTTATATCCGGATGTGGGTGCTATCGTGATGAATATCTGCAGGGACTAGTATGTGATAATTTTAACTGTGGTTGTAATCTTGAAAAGTCTCAGCGTATTGTTCTTCTGGTGAAATTTCGTTGCGTTACTAGTTCTAGCGTCTGCATATTAGTAGGATTTGCACCTTCTTTCTCCTTTCTTTCTCTCTCTCTCTCCCTCTCCCTCTCCCTCCCTCTCTCTCTCTCTCTCTCTCTCTCTCTCTCTCTCTCTCTCTCTCTCTCTCTATATATATATATATATATATATATATATATATATATATTGTATATATGGCAGATGTCAATTTTCGTGCTAAGATTCAGAGCGGTTTCGACGAACGAAGGAACGTATACACTGGGAGAGAGAGAGAGAGAGAGCGAGAGAGAAAGAAAGAAAGAAAGAAAGAAATACATGAAATGCATGCTGCCGTGTTATTTTATTTTCATTCATACACACGTGTATTGGCGCTTCAGTATTATTATACACACAAATACCTACACAGTATATACACATCTATTGTAAACGGAAAACGTGAAATCATTACGTGACTGGTGTAGTTTCAGGGTAACGCGAACTAATCTGCGTCTCGTGTTGATGTCTGAAACGTGATGGTAGAGTAATTAACGAGTATTTTTATGGTGAAGTAAAAGTGCGTGATGACTGCCGATTATGGTGATGACTGAGAATAGTTGCAGCGTTGCGATTCAATGATGATTTGGTGATTTGGCAGTGACAAAGCGAGTTCCCTGGAAGGGGAAGGGGATAGGGAATGGTAGTTTGGAGGAAGGAATTGATGAAGGGAATGATATCTCTAAGAATAGGGGAAAAGGTTAACGGTATGGGAGGAAGGGAGAAGCGAGGGAGTAGGGAGAAAAGAACGGAAAGGGGGGCGTTGATAAGGGAGAGAGGAAGGAAATCTGTCAGCTTGGAAGGGTAAAAGGAGGGAAGAAAGACTAGACGAAAGAGGTCACAAGAAAGCTACGATAAAGAACGGGAAAATGTCTTTCTGTAAAAAGGGAAAGGAGGAAGAGAGGACGAGAAAAGTGAGAGAGGAATAAGGCCGAAAGAAATATTCCCTGTCATGGGAGGATCATGACGAAGTGTTATGCCCTCTGATGTCTGAAGATGAAATATTTTTGGACAAAATATATGATGATTCTTTCGCCCGCCCCCTTAATCCCCTCCCCACTTCCTCTCGCCCCGTTCGTCCCGTCCCTTCCGCG
>NW_020868958.1:292500-295000 GCF_003789085.1 Penaeus vannamei
AGATCGAGTGAAACCAATGTTTTGACAATGCTAATTGCTCTTTCTCTCTCTAAATCCATAACAGTGTGCTGTGCTCTGCATACCATTGCGGATAAGAAGCGATGATATTTGGTTGTTTCAAGGTCCTTCAATTGGTATCACAGGTCTCTTAAATGTCACCGTCTACTGATTTTCCATAGTGTAATCTTGATGTTGTATTTTGATACTTATCTGTATTTTATGAGTACATTCAGTGTGCAGGATAATGAAAGTAGACCTCATACCAGCTTTATGTTATACATTAGGCTCAGTAAAGAAGTACATATTAACGGAATATTTTTCCTGCAAACGAAATGTATTTTAACCTATGTACACTACGTATTTATTTGAAATTGAAGATTAGGATGACAGTGATAATTATAAATAATGATAACGATATTAATAGTGATGTTAGATATAATGGATAATAGACACACACACACACACACACACACACACACACACACACACACACACACACACACACACACACACACACACACACACACGCAACATACATTTTTTTTTTCTCCCGTTTATACGTTTTGTATCAACGTATATCAGTCTTTCTTTCTATTTGTATTTACATATATATTCATCTTTAGATGATCTTGTCGATAGATTTCTGATTAAACTCATAGTGACTTACTAAACCCACACTTTGTTGAGTATATACCATCTCTTTGATGTGCCATGTATAAAGCTGGCCGTTAGGAACTTGATCAACTGATGGACACATTACTTTAATATTGTGGATGGAGTGTGTTAGTGTGTCTGTGGGTTTTCGGTTTATGGATTTGTATTTGTTTGGGTAATAGCAATGCATATGATTTCTTATATGTATGCAACATATATTTGTTTATCATCTTTGTGAGATACGAATATCATTATTCATTATATATCCGTGTACATAATGATATTTGGTCAATCAAAATTACTCAAATTTGATATGCATTTTTAAATAGAAAATACAATCAACACGTTGCAGATGAAATACAACTAAAAAGTTCTTACGAATCATCTTCAGATCAGAAAAAATGCCAGTCCTTCATCGTAAAGGGTAATATAAGAGTATGAATTCTGCAAGCAAGTACCGTTGGAATTGTGAATAAAATCAAATGTCTTCTCTTTGCAAAGACAGTTTATTCAATACAAAATCTGCATTCTTAATGCATAGAAAGAAACAAGTAATCCTTGGTTAATCGATTTCCATCTATAATTGGCAGTTCATCTAATTATGTATTTCATGTTCATATGATGCCATGTTTCGTGACGATTCATACCAATATTTTTTTTTTTTTTTTTTTTTTTTTTTTTTTTTTTTTTAGGTTGTATCTAGATGCCCCTTTTCATTTTTGTCGTTAATTTTCTTGATTATCAGAAAAGGAAAATATTCTTTTCAGTATTTAGACCCTGAAAAGGTATTTGCTTGCGACTGTATACAGGGACTGTTTAAGGGAACTGAGATTTAGGAACATATAATTACATCTCTATGAAAGATTATGGTAAACTGGATTATGGAGCCAGTCACAGTTCTGGTAATGTAATAAGTATCATCCCGCCGTCGTATTCATAGCATAATGTACTATTGATGATTAGCTTAGAATGTTTTAATATGCATGCAGTGGTTTAAAAAGGTAACTGCGATGAGTAGTGTATATGTAACTACATTTGTAAACATACAAAGTATCGAACAAATCATTTCCCTAAACAAACACTCAACACTGTAATTCGGACGGTAAGATGTGTAATAAGCGACAAGGAACAGAAGGGAAAAGAATATCCGAAAGTGGAAGTGCGGAGGAGGAGAGGAAAGGAAGCAGAAGGAGAATAATGCTACAATGAATCTCTCGAGGAAATCGCACTTACGAACGAGAATCTAGGCTGCAGGTGCTGATTTAAGGCATATTTGACGCCACGGAACACAGGTTTATTATTCATAGCCGTCAAGAGGAGGAAAAATAATGCCTCATCATGCCAATCTGTATTCTCGTGGGGCTGCGGGTTAGCAACACCGGAGCGCCGGCGAGCTTTTGATGCGGGCGGTGTACGTTTCTGGTTTGGGCTTCTGTTTCTGACTAATTCTTGGCTTTTGGTTGATTCCTATGGGGGTTTCGATTTCATATTTTGTTCTTTCTTTTGTTTTGTTTATCCCCTTTCGCAAGAGAAGGAGAAAGAATACTAGAACAATAATCGTGGTTCATTACGTCTTTTTTAATAATAATACGTGATCATACGACTTTTTTCTTCCAAAATTGGAAAGATGCAAATCACGCTACAAGATCTGAAATCCTGTATCAGTCAGCAAGAGAAATCAGACACGCCCGAATGCTCTCTTGCCGTGTACGAAGACATATATATATATGTATATATATATATATATATATATATAATATATATAATATATAAATATATATATATAATATATTATATATATATATATATATATATATATATATATATGTGTGTGTGTGTGTGTGTG
>NW_020868958.1:327500-335000 GCF_003789085.1 Penaeus vannamei
ATGAATGCCTCCCGGGCAGATCTTCGTTCATAGTGAGTAACTATTCCTTGAGAGCTAAAAGTCGACCTGCAAAATTCGTGAATTACACAGGTCACAGCCATAGGTCGAAAAACTAATTGCATTTAAGTGGGAATCTGACGTCAGCTGACAGACACCGGTGACTTGTATGGCAAAGGCACGAGTCCTTTGCTGTCTGACGTGTGGTAACGCCATTCAACAGATTTTCCCAATGCAAATACAGTTACTGAGGATTGGGTTAGTCGCCCCTTCAGTAGATACCCCCCCTCCCCCCATCAGTGCGCAAGGACGCCAAAAATGCACGAAAGGGGAAAGGCCAACATCTCTTCTCTTTCTTTCGTTCAACACTCGTGGAGTAAGTCAGGAAGGGAAATCAAATTAAAGGGATCAGCATGACGAACAGGTATGCAAATGAATATACTTTCATGTCAGAATAAGATCCCTAACGCATGCCACATACGCTACTACGCACTGCACTGAAAATATATCATTATCACCATCTAGTTCTTTAGGCACCGAAGATGCTACGATGAGTTTCCATTTTCGAGAACAATAAATACTAGTCCCCCCCCCCCAAAAAAAAAATACGGAACTGTTTTGCTCTGGTTTTACTGAACCTGCAACGAAATACGCATAAGGCATGCCCAGACGCGCGAGCTCACTCGACGAGCATGCCCGAAAACTATCATCAGTGGCGGGTTAACTATTGGCTACTAACAGCCGATTTGCGAATGGCGTCGGCAATTTAGCCACTAGTTTCCCGCCACTGATATCACTCATCAAGGTATGCCCACGGATCAGGCCTGGGCATACCGCTAACATTCATCTGTAGATTTGTAATTTCAAATATATAAATTGTGGTTGAAAACTAACGAGGACATGCATCACGACCGTTTTACAAAGTTTTGGTATGCTTAAAACTACTCAAAATTACTTTTAAATGTTACAGCAAAACTTGACAGGAGAAATCATCCATTAATAAATAATTCCTTGTCTGTAGCATTTTGACACGCTTATTAACCTCGTACTTATGAATAATCTCAAATATCATACGAATGAAAACGTCAAGGTTGGTCCCATATCCCAGACCAAGTAGAGGTAATTTCAATACAGGAACGTGCTACTATAAGCAACAGGATAATGCGCTAGGGGGACCAGTTCCTTATTGCCCGACTTTGACCCCAGCTTATTGATGCCATGATGCCAGTACTGACTCACAGCTGACTCGATTGTGTGGAACTGACCGAGCGCAGACCTTGCCATTGCAAAGCTAGCATTCTACCATTAAGCTATGCCGCTTCAGTTGAATATCAAGAGTCCTTTATTCATTATTAATCATTCATAACTTTAACAAAATGTTCTAATGGCTTATATTTGCGTTCGTGCTTTAAAATTGTCACACATTGTATTTTCATTTTGAATTTATTTTTGTACTTTTTTCACATTCACTTCTTTTTCATATATCAATAACATTTTCCATTACCATAATAGCATTTGATCAGTCCTAGATTAATCTATAAAACTGTACAAGAATATAATAACAAATGTGTAAAAATTGTATAATGTTTAATGTTTGAAACAAATGAATGTGCAAAACATCAAGGGTCATATAGCACTATGGTAAAGTATTGTGTCGGAGAGGGTAAAGAGGAGTCAAACATTGGGATAAAATGTGTTAGATGTCAAAGTTTAGAAAGCGTTATAGGATAGTATGGTAGTGAAAAGGGAAAAGATGAAACAAGTGAAGTAGAGCAGAGATTAGTAGAAAGGGAAGGGTTAAGGAGTATGGTCAGGACAGCCGACAGGGGGACGAAACCGGGGCAATAACACCGGGGCCCGTAAAAATTTACAGGAGTCGCTCATTTGAGCCCAAGAACAACAAATTTACAGGGCGTTTTTATATTAAAACAACGTTACAGCAGTTAACGTTAACAAGATTTTGCTAATATCGATAAAAATGAAAATAAGGAAGTAGTTGAAAAAAAATGTCCCCAATCTTCTGCCACACTAGCGATAATTTTGAAGTTATGTGACATTAGTAACATATCTTTTATTGCAAGTTATTGATTGTAAGTTTGAGTAACATACAGTTTATATTAACATAAAAGTTTAAGGGAAAATGGGCGTTTCCTAATTGAAAAACGCATTTCCCACCTAAAAAGGATGTGACCCTAAGGGCCCGGCCCTGTTCTATGCCCCGGGACCCTGGCCGGTTGACGGCGGCCCTGGGTATGGTGATTGAGTGAATTGCAGTGTGTCTGTCACTGGGGAAGGTATAGGAACAATGTTCAAGGAAATTAGAGATGGCTGTTGGAAAATATAAGAATCCAGGAAGGGGGGTAAATGTCAAAGATTAGTGTTGTAGGATAGTATGGTAGCGAAAAGGGAAAAGAAGGAAGTAAATGAAGTAGAGTTGGGATTAGTAAAATGGGAAAGGTTAAGGGGGTAGAGCGATTGAGTGAACTGCAGTGCATCTGTGACTGGGGAAGGAATCGGGACACTGTTCAAGGAAAACAGAGGTGGCTGTTGGAGAAATTGGAGGAGAAGAATTCGGGGGATGGGAAAGCTGGTGAAGTATCAGGAAGAATTTATGAAGGGAGGGGTCTGGTGAAGGACACTGTTGTGATAGAGGGGATTCGTGTGAGTATTCAGGTAGGAGTGGTAGAGAGGGTGGGGTACACTGGGAGGGTGTAGGAGGAAGGGGCTGGGGGGGAACTTGAGGAAGAGGAGGATGGATATCTGCAAACACTTTAAATATAGGAGTAGGAACAGAAGGATTGGAAGGTGGATGTGGGAGCGGAGTGTTCCCTTGGGTCATCTTGTGGAAGTTTTGGATGTCTTTAAGGGTTTCAGGAGGGGAGTTGTTGGGTGAAGAGGACTGAGAGACAAAGGTTCTTTTGTGAGGAGAAGGAATAGACATCGAAGGATGAGAAGAGGAAGGTGTAGGAAAGGGTGGAGTGGAAAGTTTAGGTTGCCTGGTGCGACAAATAAAATGAGGAGGGGTAGGTATCGGGGGAAGTGGTATAGATTGGAGTAACTGGATTTAGACTGGAAAACGCAATTGACTGGGGGATAGTAGAGGTAAGATGGTTTAGGGTATAGGGAAGGGATACTGGGGGAGATGCAGAAACATGTGATAGTGGGGGAGCAGAGTGAAGGACTTTTGGAATAAGTTGAGAGTAAAACCTCGTTGTCGTGCTTCTTGTCTGGCCTCACGTAGCGTGAGGCATAATTTGAATCTGAGGACTGCAACCTCACACTCGAGCTTATAGACAAGGCAGCTCTTATAACACATTATGAGTCTCTCCACAATTGTAGATACGGTAAGCATTTGGGAGGATAGGAACAGTTCCAGTACAAGTATTGAGAAAGGGGTGAAGTTCGGCAGGAGGAGTGGTCATGAGGGAAGAAAGGGTAGACATTGAAGAAGAATGTGCAGTAGATGTAGAACAGAATGTTGGGAGAGAGGAAGGGGTACTTTCTGGAGGTTAAGTAATAACTTGGATGGGTGGTTTGGAATAGAGAGAGTTGTCAGTAAGTGTCGTGGAGGGAGTATCAGTAGCAGTGGTCGGAGCCATGGTCAAAGGAGAGGCAGGGGTTGAAAAACTATCAATCAAATTTAGATAGGCTAGTTGGAGAGGAAAGCCTCAATGCCCCTATTAATGGTAAAGAACCTTCACTACTAGTCATGGTGAGGCTGCTGAATAAAATGGGGAAAAGAAAGGGTCTACACCTCAAAACTATAATAATGACCGTAAGAGATAGGCAGTTAACCAAGGGAATACCGTGCCTATGGCTCCCAAAGGCCGTTCATGACTGACACAGTCAGCCTTTCATCCTTTCGGCACGGCTCTCACACCTTAGGAATGGGATAGAAGGGGATGAAGATATGGAAGAGGAAACACGAAGCAAAATTAGGTCGAGGTGAGGGCTGAGGCCCAAGGTAGGGGCAATCCCCTACATTGGGTCTCAGTCTCTGTCTCCTAAGCCCTCCCACGATAACAGCAAGTAAGGTATTTGGAGGAATGTTATGTATAATATAATTTGGATTTCTCCAACTCATGAAAAATTGGTTCCAACTCCAAGACAATTTTCAAAAACATTTTTATTCTCACCAGCAAAATTCTCGTCAATATTCAGGACATTTGCAAGGATGGAAAATAAAAGACCAAAATTCCACAGACCTTTTATCATAATTTATGAAGCACCGTAATGCTTTACAGAATGTGTACTATAACAAAAGGTACCTTCGCTAATTCTTTGGGTGAGATTACGACAAAAACTATAGATTTAAATAATTAAAAAAAATTGGAACTCACTAATGATCATAAATTGTGGTGATCACAGACAATAACCGGTACTGCCAAATTAAGTATTTCAAATCCTCAGTATAGAAAGCAACAACAGATTCAATAAAATAATCATTCACTACTATTTTCAAACTTCCAAAAAGAAAACAAATGCCCACAGAAACATCTGTCCCATAGAGTATATAAAATGTGTCCATCTTAAATCTTCTCTAAAAAATGGAAACCGTGGTACGTTTTTTTCTTTTAAAAATATAACACAGCAATTCTGCCTGTCGCCGAGATGTTGCTGACGTTGGACAGCCCAGCATCTTATAGCCTATAATTATCACACTGGTTAAGGATTTGTACTCCATGCCTCGGGTCAAATGGCCTTCACTTGTCGCTTGTTGCTTTTTTTTTTGCTTTCCCTGCTGAGTTCATCTTAAACAAAAAAATCTACGTCTATATAATGGAACTTAATAAATGTACGAACCTCAAAAAAGGGGCAGTACGTACACTATAGATATATACATCCTCCTGAATCCTGCATAGGAGCACACACAGAAGTAAGGGTACTTCCATACCATCCAAATAATGTTCCTAATTTTAAAAAATAAACGGAAGGGAGACTGCACTTTCCAACACCATCTATTCAAGGCAGTTGTTCTTCAAGCATGACTTTGGTTAACTTTCTCGTGATTGGTCTATGCAGTTTTCACACCCAAAGACTCTTTATCAGCCTGAGAGACAGGGACAAGAAAGAGAGAGAGAAAGAGAGAAAAAGAAAAAGAGAGAAAGATAGATAGACAGAAAGAAAGGAAAAGAGGCAAAATGATGTTGGCAGTGCATGCTCCTTACAAATGAATTTCATCAATCCAATTTACATCAAATTAGATAAACAGCTTCCAATTATCAAACTTACAACAAAATTAAAATGCATTTGAGAGAGGAGAGCTAGCTGCATAAATAGGTATAGAGACAGAAATAAAGTGAAAAAAAAAAAAAAAAAAAAAAATACTCCTCAAATCATGTCATTTCTACTGCTATCATTATTGTCACTGTCATCATTATGATCATCATGATCATCACCATTATTACCATTATCATTACTATTCTTATGATTGTTTTAATAATGATAATAATGATAACAATAGTAATAACAATTACATCCACAAAATGACAATATAATTGATAATAATAAAAATAATAATAATAGGCTAATAATAATAATAATAATAACACTAATAATAACTAATATGACAACAATAACCAAAGCAACAATAACAGTAACATAAACAATAACAATTATAGTAGTAGTAGTAAAATATAATAATATAATAATAATATAATATATAATAATAATATATGATAATGATAAATATAAAATAATAATAATAACAAAAAAGTATATAATAATAATAATAATAATAAAAATAACATTAACAGCAAAACCAACAGATGTATGAATGACATTTCCATTAATAATGTGTATCATCATTACAATGTCCGTGAGTAACCAAACACAATCCAACACACAATCATAAATCTTGAGATCAAAACATTGTCTAAATATCCAGCTAAATCTTTTTATTAAATATCATCATCTTAAGTAGGATATATAGGAAGCAATATATGAAATAATCATCAATGAAGAACAAGAAGAAAAAAAGATGGAAAATTTTCCTTAAACAAAGCCTAGCGCTCACCATTCGCGAAACAACAAAGTACCTTAGTTTGATCTGATCCTTGTCATGTTTATGATGTATAAAAATAAAGTTGAAATCTCATCATCCTTACAAAATGGAGAGGATACAAATACATATATAAAGAGAGGCGAGAGAGAGGAAAAGCATTTCACATCTGGTCTAAATATATAGATTCAAATGGCAGGACTCTTTTATCAGAAAAGAAGCCTAACCAGAAAGAGTTCACCTGAGCAGAGCTGCTGTTCGCGAGATCCCTAGAACTAAGGATCAAGAATCAACTTCAAAGCCAAATCCTTCTCTAGGTCATTCAAGAAATTTGGAATTGGGAAAGTGACATGTTGGGGAAGACAAAGAAGAAGAAAAAGAGAAGGAGAAGGAGAAGGAAAAGAAGGAGAAAAAGGAGGCAGAGGTGGAGGTGGATGTGGTGAAGGAGAGAAGAGGAGGAAGAGGGTGAAGAGTTGAATAATGTTTGAAAAGAAGAAATCTGAGTGGAGAGGTGCATGAGAAAAGACCTAACACAAAACAAAAGTAACACAAAAGAAACCTTTCCTATACTCATTACCTTAACATATCCACTGGAATACACAAGCTTTGATACCAAACATCTCTTAAATATAGAAGGACCTTCCTTCTTCCAAAGAGAAAAAGTGCATATAAAAATAAATAGATGAAAGAAAAATAAACAGAAAAAGAAAGTTGGTGGTGTGAACGTGGGCAAAACACAAAGCTTCACCCCGCAGTCGTAGACAGATGAACCAGAAGATGACATGCAGGCAAGCTAACAAGCATTTCTCGTCCCTCTAGACAGACTTGACAAATGTGAAGCTACCATCAAGCGAGACCTGAGAACACCTGGTCCCAACGATGTGTCTTTTTAGACCTAAGAGCCACTCGACGATGATGAGCTTTGTGCTTCAGCTTTCGCTAGGCCTAAGGCAGCTTTCAGCAACGCAACCACGTCGCCTTTCTTATGTTGCTCATCTGGAATAGGATATGGAATAATTTGCATTTGCATCTCTATCTTCTCAGAAATATGGAGGTGGAGGTGGAGGTGGGGGTGGAGATAGAGAGGGTAAAGGAGGAAGAGAGAGGGAGAGGAAGAGGGTAAGGGAGAAAAGGAGGGAGGGTGAGGGTGAGGGAGGAAGGGGGAGGGGTGAGGGTGAGGGAGAGGGTGAAGGAGAAAGGGAGGGAGGGGGATGGTAAGAGGGACTGGGGTTGGGGTTTGGGGTGGGGGAGGGGGAAAGGGAGCAGGAAAGGAAGAGGGAGAGACAAACAGATATGTAGAAGACAGACAGACAGGTAATATATCACAAAAACAGAAGGCAACACACAAACCTCCAATGCCAGTGACATCACGTTCCAGCTGGAGCTTAGCCTGTGCAATCTGCAACATGCCCTCTTCAATAGAGCCCTTGCTAAGCAAGCGTATGATCTGTACAGGCCTGGAATAAGAAATAAAGGGTATGAGACCATTCTTTGGTTTCAAA
>NW_020868958.1:340000-353975 GCF_003789085.1 Penaeus vannamei
ACAATAGCAAGGACAAGAACAATTACAATAATAACAATAATGTGACTACCTTTCTGTATAATTTGCAACCTATTAAATATTTATATGTAATTCCTTGTTCAATCTGATGCATTCATTTTCACAGATGTTGCTGTATACTTTCAGATCTGTATTAACCCTTTTGGGCTGAATCCTTCCAATTTGTGCATGTTAATGTTTTGCTATTTTTCAGACATGTGTAACCCTTTCCTGACTGTCAACCTTGATGGTGCAGCAATCTCCTGACTGTAAAACTTTCTTGCTATATTAAATCTATAATATTCCCTGATTTGAAACATGGCTCTGCACTGAACAAAGACTCGGTATTAGAGCACAACATCCTTCCTGTTCATGAAATCAACTATGCACCATTAGGTACACTGTCAGTGCCTTGAATCTACATAACTGGCAAAATTTAAAAGGCAATATCTATCTATCTATCTAATGAAACTGTATGCCACGAAAGACCACTGATGTTGAGACTACAGGAAACAATTACTAAAATAAAAGTATATATTACAGCAGTCACGCACACCCATCAGTCAACATCACTTACTCAAGTTGTGCCCATTTATGGGGGAAACATACTCGCTTGCAGCCTTTTTTGGATAAGTTTATCTATTTTGTCAATAAGTCTGATACTAAAATAATTCTGCAAGTTTTACTCTATTAAAAAAAACATGAAAAGAAATGACTAAAGGCCACTCTTTCAAACAAAGAGCTTTGTCCTTCTTCTCATGCTGCAATATTTCAATATTATGTTTCGATTCATTCCATCTAGAACATTCACAAAGCAACGGGCAAAGCAGACAAATCCACTCCATATTAACAGCCAGACATTTCTCACTCACCTGATTCTGCCTGGCTTTTCTACTGAAAGCTTCAACGGTTTCTGTGTATATCTTCTGCTGCCGTTTAGACATGGGGGCATATCTAACCTCATCCGTTTTCTTTGGTAGATCCTAAAAAGAAAAGAAAAGAAAAGAAAAGAAAAGAAAAAATTAAATCATTAAATCATTACAATCTGAAATCAATATCACAACTATGTATAGAAAGTAATTCATACTACAGTTATCATTAAAATCGTAATAATCTAAAATCATGATTTGAAATTCAATCATGTCCTCTTCAACATTATTCAAGATATACTATAATTGTCTTTACCTTAAGTACATCACACTTTAATCTCCGCAAGAAGAAAGGTTTCATGATTCTCTTGGCTTGTTCTATCCTCTCACGCTCAAACTTCCCCTTGTTGCCACTATCATCTGATTTCTGTTGATAGTTCACTCAAAATCAATTGGAAGAAAAGTGACCAAGCTTTAAAAATAACCATCATATTACAGAACATATACACAGAAATACTTACATTGCAAGGTATACACATTAAGAAAAATCAAATGTATAAAAGAAACTACACATAAGCAAAAATAAATATAAATCAAACACCATGGCAGAGAATAATATTCACAGAAAAGAAAAAGTTTACAGAATGAAAACCATAAATACACACACACACACACACACACACATTATAGTATATCATAATTGCATGAATGTCACCAACACAACACATTCTCCTTTTGCTTACTGGAAAACCATACAACTGTCACATCATAAATGCAGCATCAACTGTATCCTCATGCCATCTTATTTTCTAAAATTCAGATAAACATCAAGGTCAGCTGATGCCCAAGTACTCACAGGAAACATTGAAAACACTCTCTTCAGCTCTTCCTTCTTGCTATCGAAAAGCTGAGGCATGACAAATATGAGAATGGACATTAGTTCTACGAGATTGTTTTGTAGTGGAGTTCCAGTAAGCAGTACACGACGCTGACCCTGGAAAACAAACAAATCAATGATAAGGAAGGTATATCTGATAAAATAACATATATTACACCAGAAGTGCAGAAGTAAAATACTAGTAGTAACAAATGCTTTTCCTATTAAAAACATAACGAAAAATCAGCCTTACCTTAATTTTCATGAGATTTTCATAGCGCTGAGAAGCCATATTTTTCAACATGTGGGCTTCATCTAAAACTATAGTATGGAACCTTAGTTTCTTGAACAAGGCTCGGTCTTCTGTGCTAGTTGTCACCATAGTGTATCTGGATCAAAGATGACAAAGCTAGTTACTTCCAGTCTATGTTATCCAAACAAGTAAATGAGATTTTGCTAACACCTTGGCTATCAATCAATACACAATTTAATCATCCTTCCATAAGAATGCCTATTATAATCTATCAGCTGAATACAAGTTAATTAGATTTCGTGCTCTTAGTTTAGAGCAAAAATTTTGTTTAAACATTTAACTTACAATACATTTTAGCAAGAGTACATACGTGGTCAGGATAACGTCAGGTGTTTCTTCCAGATTGTCATTCATGATGTCGATGCGAATGCCTCTCCTTTCCTCTTGAGTTCCATGGTACTGGAGTACCGAGAGAGCAGGGCACCAAAATTCCAGTTCTCTTGCCCAATTATCTAATGGGAAAAAATATGATGTTAACCCTTTACAGCTGAGTACTATATATACACCTGACAGCAATTTCAACAGAAGCAAAAGGATATCTGCTTGATGTTGGCTGCAAGTACCAAAGTCACCATAATTTGAAAAGATATCCAGCATCAAGGGTCTAATCAACATAAACCATACACACACACACACACACACACACACACACACACACACACACACACACACACACACACATATATATACATTTATGCATGCATGCATCCATTTACTAAACTTTCCCCATTTTCTTCTCTAACATTCTCTACCAATACCATTTCTTCTCTTTTGACATGCTTTTTTCGTTTTTCATAAATCAGTCTTTTTGCACCAATGTGCCCTTTATTCCCCTACCTCACTATAGCTTTATTTCTGGTTTCACATCCAAACAATAATGCGAGACCATAATACACCTCATGATATAGCTTACATAAAAAAAAAAATTACCCTTGTATATGACATTAACAATACATCATTATAGAAACCACATAAAGCAGAATGACATAATCATAACACACAACAACGAGACTCGGACCCCCATGCACCAAAGCACAGCCCAAACCAAGCCTGGACCCAAAAACAAACTAAAAAATCACAACCGACAGCAAAAACCAAAAACTTACCAAGCGTTGATGAAGGGACCACAATCAGACTTATTTCATCAGGTTCCTCCACTTCCTTAATGTAAGCCAGGAAGGAGATGGCTTGAACAGTCTTCCCAAGCCCCATTTCATCAGCAAGAACACCATTTAGGCCTTGTTGGTGCATTAGAACTAGCCAGTTTAATCCAATCAGCTGATAACTTTTCATCTGCAACCTGTATTTATACATGAAAAAATAAAGTTATATATTATATTCTAAAAATAACAATGTACTTTTTTTTAAAAGATTTTGGTTATGTACATTGATTGTCAGATTTTTCAACAATCTAAACCGCAAGCATTGTACTTCACAGACATACAAACATGATTTGAAAAGAAACAAGACAAACTAAGATCAGGAAAAGGAAAAGGAAAACTAAAAGGAAATTAGCAAATATATACATTACATACATACAAACATACATAAAAAAACATATAAATGCTATTGGGGGAAATTTAACACATGAATATTTGTACAAATCACATGTACACTTACGTCATGTTCATGATGCTTGGTTGTTTACTGATCCCTGCATCTTCCTCCCCGCTCACAATCCGCGAAACTATGGTCTGCATTTCTTTGGCAATGTTTTCACACTTCTTCATAAGCTTCTGGACTGTATTTCTTACATGCAAGATTGTCTTTGCTTCATTCAAGAGGTCTGTGCTAACATACTTCTCTGTCTGGAACTTTTCAATCTAGAAAGAAATTGGGGAAATACATTTAGTACAAAATAGTTGGATCTAACAATAGCATAAACCAAGATAAGAAACCTATAAACAAAAACAAAAAAAACATACCAAAACAAGGATAAAAAAAAAGGGACAAAAGCCAACTAACCTATTGAGAATAAAAGGCAAAGATGTTAAATAATAAGCCCACACAAAATACTCCTTATTTCAAAAAGGGAGATTTAATAATGATTTTCCAGTCTTTATCTCACACACATACATACAAATAGGCACAACTCACAATATCTTTCCAGTCTTTGAAGGGTCTAATTTGAGCAACAACTTCTGCCTTCTTCTTAGAGCAGCCGCTGATGGCCGCTAGTTCACCCACAGACCCCTCATTAAAGAACTGCAATACCAGCTGCCGGTCAGTGGTCATCTGTGTGTCCGGTTCTGTATCAGAATCAGCATCACTGGAAGGGGATTCATGTTTGTTAAGGTAGAATTTATCTAAAAAGACCTTGGGTTAGTTAACAACAGTATTTTTTCTTTAGAAAAAAAAAATAATAATAATAAACAAATAAATAAATATATGCATATATGTATATATTCAAACTATCTCTTCATTCTTTATCAATGTAATTAACCCTAAAGATCTGGATGACATTATAGTCCTGTCATGGATAAATCTGGGTTGAGAGCTGGGTGACGTGAACATGTCGTCATACAGCAAAATGGCCGTGGGCCAGGTGATGTCAACTTGTCATCACAAGCGAAGGCCAGGGTGACGAAAAAGACTCGCTATTTGACTCATTTGCAGCTTAGAAGGAGGCTTTAGTATTATTCCTATCGATAAAAGAATGAGGGATGTAACATTCATAAGCCGTAACTGGAAGAGCGCCTGCTCCAGGGAGGATGCCATTTCCAAGCTGTGCTCCGTATTCCTGGCCGCTATGACCTGTGGCACTGGTTGTATTATGGAAATTACAAAAACAGAGATATATAACACATATGACCAAATTTTCCATACTTATTTACTACATAGTGAGATAATATGGAGTCTATGCAAGGAAAATCAGGTATTACCATCTGGATAAAGCAAATCAAAAGATAATTATGGGCATTGGAAGATGGCAAAAAGGCTAAAAAAAAGTTTACACAAAATAACTTTGCAAAGGGGAGGCACAGAGTTTTGTCACCACTCATGTATGTCTGCACACACCCTGTCTACAAACTGCACACCTGGGATGTTGGCTACTTATGAAACCCACTACCCATATTTTTGGCATCAAGATTTCCATGACACAACCGCATCCAATGGGTTAATTACATTGATATTTTTTTTCCAAAGTATATAATTCTTGATAGCAAAGCTTTGTTTTAAGCAGTCCATATAAGAAACATTCTTATGTATTTCACAACAATCTTATACATTAATCTTTCTCATAACTTGTATTCAAACAAATTTCAGCAAGACAGATATATGTTATCTCCTATATAATACAAGCCTATTCTAAATATCATAATATTTTATACTTCAAGTTTCCATCCTTGAAGCCATCTAGCTGACCTACCTGTCATACACCTTCGACCCTCCAAAATTGTAATCCTCCTCCTCCTCCTCCATATCCTGCTCCTCTATCCTTGCTGCAGCTTTTGCTAAAATATGAACAAGATTAGCATTAAGGATAATCTTTATGGAGACATTTAACCAGTCCAATAGAAATTATTTACATGGGTTTAAGTCACATAATTAGAATCTTCTAAGAATGTATTTCCTTTTTGTACCTCAAAAAATTATATCAATATCATTATCATTTTCATCATTATCATCATCTATTATCTATTATGTTGATATAAATCATATCAACAGAATTCATGATTCCTGTCATGATCATCATTAGTAAGAATATTCTTTTATATATTTACTGGGAATGTTGCAAAAGGATATAATCAATACTTCACAAAAAATATCCGAGCAAACACAAACCTTTCCAGGATTCCTTTTGTGCTTTGACCCTTTCCTTTTTGGCATTCTTCTTCATCTGCTGTAATTCTCTTTCAGAATTTTTTGAATTTCTCTCCTCTTCTCTCTTCAGTCTCTGTTCTTGCAAAAACTTTAGTTTTCTCTCTTTCTCTAATTTATCCAAATCTCTTATGGTCAACTGGGCATCCCATTCATTTTTTCTGAACACATCCATCATTTCCTGAAGTTGAGATAGAATAACTTTACATAGCAAAGCAAAACAAAACAAAGAAGAAGACAGTCAATAAGTCAATCACTATCAAAATCATCAATAAATAACTGGCTGACCTTTTTCATACTGAGATGATTAATATAAATATCTATAATCATAAAACCTAGAAATCACCTGTAAATCACATCATTATTTCATCAACACACAAAAAAATCTATACAATACATATTTCTGACTTTCCTCTCCAAAAAACAGCTTGAACAATTGAATAAAATCAATTCCTCTACCCTTTCACTAACCCAATCAGTCACATAAAAAAAAATCAAGATTAAAAAAACAGCTTATTATCTAAAACAAATCCAGCTCTGACTCATCCCTCAGAAAATTACCAGACAACATACCATTTTCTCAATTTTTGGATAAAGGCTTTCAAAAGTCTCAATATACTGCTCAATCTTCTCATCATCTTCACCAGTGATTCTATCTGAGTCAGAATGGCCATTGAGCTGCATCTTCTTTGTTGGAGGTTTGATGGCATCATCATCATCGTCATCTGATACCACAAGTCGTGCTCTCTTGGCAGGCTGTGGGATAACAATAAAATGATAAGACAAAATCTATGAGTGGTATTCATTCCTAGGATAGGACTAGTTTGCTTAGGTTAGAATACATTAGGCTGGGTTTGATCAAATCAGGTCAGATCAGGTCATCTCCCTTTCTCCAGCATCCCTATCTATGCTCAAGTTATTCCTGCACCCTCACTATACCTTTACACTGCACATGAGACGTCAGTAAAGCCTCACCTTGACCCGAATAAATATACCATCCTGGCTGTCTTGGTCCTGGTCCATCGACGTACTCGAAACAGACTTGCTGGGTGAGAGGCTGTTAATTAGAACTTTCATGGGGACTCCTCCCAGGGGGTTGTCAGAGGAGGTGGGAGGTCCATCCTCGTCATCTGTTTCCGCATCATAGTCCTTCTGGTCTGGGCTAGGCGGCTGGACAAACAGAGGCTTTGAGAGACGGATGGGCGCCTTCTTTTCCTCTAGTCTGCTGGCGGTGGAGGTAGATGAAGAGGAGGGAGAGGAGGGCGAGGTGCCATTTGACACCTCCATGACTCTGACAGTCTTCCGCTGGATCACCGGGCTGGTTTCTTCTGAGGTATCTGGGGGGAAAGGTTATGAATTATACATTATCGTAATCACAATCGTAACAGTAATAGTAATCATAATTGTGGTGGTGGTGGTGATTATAATTTTAGTAATAATAGTAATAGTAATAACAGTCATAACAATAGGATGATGATGATGATGATGATGATGATGATGATGATAGTAAAAATAATAGTAACTATAGTAAGAGCAATACTTATAATAATAATAACAAAAATAATAATAACAATAATAGCTGTCAAATAACAATAATAAAAACAATAACAATAATAACAATAATGATAACAATGACAATAATAATAATAATAATAATAAAATAATAATAATGATAATAGTAGTAATAATAGTAAAAAGTAATAATAATAGTAAAAAGTAATAGTAACAATAGTAATAGTAATACTTAAGTAATAATAATAATAACAAAAACAAAAATAATAATAACAAAAACAATAATAATAACAACTATCAAACAACAATAATATTAATAATAATAATAATACAAAAAGTACTTGAAATCTGATTTTGCTTGTTGCAATTTGATTTCAAGGTTACATCTAGTTTTAACTTTGAGAGTTGTATATATAATAATATTAATAACAACAACAACAACAACAACAACAACAACAACAACAATAATAATGATAATAATAATAATAGTAGTAGTAATAGCAAAAGTAATAATAACAATAGTAATAATAATACTTATAGTAATAGTAATAATAATAATAACAAAAACAATAACAATAATGACAACTATCACACAAAATAATCAATAATAAATAATAATAACAAAGAAATAAAATAATAAATAATAATAACAAAGAAATAAAATAATAAATAAATAAATAAAAATAATATTAAATAAATAACAATAAATAATAAATAATGATGATGATTATGATGATAATGAGGAACAAGAATGCATCATCCAAAACAGGAATTACCTCTTTCGCAACCGTTGTCTAATTCGTCATCACTTTCCCCGATAACAGTTTTTGATGAATTTTTGGCATCCAGATCAGGTAATGAGGTAGTTGTGTGGACAGATATAGTGGCTACAGATTTCTTCACCGAGGATGTGGTCTTAATGATTTGGGAGCCAGCATCGTTGGCTGTTGGACTGTCGAGGCTCTTGTTGTGGGGTTGGCGAGACTTTAATACTGGGCTCGTCGACTTCGGAGCTAGAAGGACAGAATGGAAACCTGTGTGAAAACTGTTGAGTCCATATTGATCTGATATGCCACTAAAGAACAAATAGTTTCTTGTACTGCATGACTGACTGCTTCTCTCTTTCACAAACACACTCGCACACACTCTCTCCCACACACACACAAACACACACACACAAGCACACTAAAAAATATCCAATCAATTCCCTAATATAAACAATTTCTGGCAAAAGAGCACTGCTGATGAAAACAAAAACTAAAGAAAAGGAAACAAGAAAAGAGAAATAAAAAATATAAAAAATTACATATATATGAGCTATCTTTCTACTTATCTATGTATCTATGCATCTATATATATAAATATATATATATATATATATATATATATATATATATATATATATATATATATATATATATATATATATATATATATATATACAGCATATTTATCACATGATAAATAGACTATTGTATATTGTACAATAATAAGATAATAAACAATCTGTATGTACATATATTCATTTTCTTTTTTTAAAAAGGTGCCAATTTTGGTTTCATAATCTTACAGGAAAAATGGAGCCGATTTCAAATAAGTGTGCCATAATTATGAAATGGACAGCTAAACTATGCAAAGAGCAAGCCGTCCTACAGAGAAAAAATCTCCTAAAATTATGTGGGAAATCTAGGCTAATGCAAAAAAGTTACGGTCATTGAATGTTTTCCTAGCCTGCTAATGTACACCTCAGTTCTACTATAAACAACTAAAACATAGATATGCATTCTCTAGTGATGCTTGGCAACCCTTCATTCCTTGGTAATCTATCATTCACTTTTCAAAAATGTGAGAGCCTAGTGCAATTTTAATCTCGATATCTGAATGCTACTCAATCTGATCATATCATTACTGTCTTACGCAATATCTAAATACCATCACATGTTGATACCACGATTGTTCTTATGTTCATCTTACATATTATCATTATAGTGATCATTCATATTGTCATTCTAATTGTTATCACTCCTTTTTATTATCATTATTGCTATCATTATCATTATCAACATTATTATTATCATCATTATCATAGCAACTTCATTCTCCACATCAATATCATGATTATCATTACCCGTATTATCAACATTATCAGAAGATAACAGGTACACCTATGGTAATGAGTGGAATGAGAAAAAAACTGAAAGGTTATGGACAGATAGTGAATAACTACATGTTCGGTAGATCAAAAGTACATTGAGAGTAGCTTTGTTGATGAGGGAAAACCATGACTAGATTTTGGAATAAATAAGGGTAGATAACTGAGAAGAATTGTGATTGTGAGTGGTAAAGGAGTAAATTTTAGGATTATAATAAAGTTGATGATCATAGATTATTCTGGAAACAGTATAATAACTTTTCAGTGACAGGTACAGATACAGTCAGCCTATGACGTGTATAAGTATCATTACTCTCAACGGGTGGGCCGGCTGTACATTAGCCACAAAGTCTAGACTGTTATGTAATATTACATCATACACGAGAAGCACTCACAGAGCACACACTTCTGCCAAGGCAAAGCTGTCCCTATCTTGCAATGCTAATAATAAAAATAGTTACCCCTACTACTTTATGCAACATATATATATATATATATATATATATATATATATATATATATATATATATATATATATATATATATATGAAATAGCAAGATAATGGTAGATAATCTTAAGTTCTCTCTCCCTATCCCCCCCCCACAGTCCATCTATCTGTCTGTCTGTCTGCCTATCTATCTATCTATCTATCTATCTATCTATCTATCTATCTATCTATCTATCTATCTATCTATCTATCTATCTATCTATCTATCTATCTATCTATCTCGCACTCTCTCGCATGCACTCACACTTGCACTCACACTCTCTTGCACTCACACACTTGCACTTGCACTCGCACTCTCTCGCACTTGCACTCGCAATCTCTTGCACTTGCAATCGCACTCTCTCGCACGTACACTCGCACTTGCAATCGCACTCGCACTCACTCGCACTCTCTCGCACTGCACTGCACTCTGCACTCGCACTCGCACTCTCTCGCACTCACTCGCACTCTCTCGCACTCACTCGCACTCTCTCGCACTGCACTCGCACTCTCTCGCACTCACTCGCACTCTCTCGCACTGCGCACTCACTCGCACTCTCTCGCACCACTCGCACTCTCTCTGCACTCACTCTCTCGCACGTGCACTCGCACTCTCACTCGCACTGCACTCGCACTCTCTCGCACACTCGCACTCTCTCGCACGTGCACTCGCACTCGCACTCGCACACTCGCACACTCTCTCGCACTGCACTCGCACTCTCTCGCACTCTCTCGCACTGCACTCGCACTCTCTCGCACTCGCACTCTCACTCACTCTCTCTCGCACTTCGCACTCTGCACTCACTCGCAGCACACTCACTCGCACTCGCACTGCACTCGCACTCTCTCGCACCTCGCACTCTGCACTCACTCGCGCACTCTCTCGCACTTGCACTCGCACTCACTCGCACTTGCACTTGCACTCACACTTGCACTCACTCTCTCTTTCACTCCCACGCACTCTCTAGCACTCTCTCACACTCTCAACTCTCTCACACTCTCAACTCTCTCACACTCTCACTCACTCTCTCACACTTTCTCTCTCACTTTCTCTCTCAGTCTCTCACTCACTTTCTCTCACTCTCTCACACTTTCTCTCTCACTCTCACACACTCACACACACACACTCTCACTCTCACATTCTCACTCCCTCTCAAATTACTTACATTCTGTATCAGACTTGTCTTTAGCAGGTAACTTTGCACTCTTCTTCCCTTCGTTTCTGAAGTACCTCAGCAGGGACACTGGAAGCAAACAAAACATTAAAAGAATGAAAATGAGAAAATAAAATAAAAATCTGGATGATTTTCACCCATTAGCAGTCCAAAATCAGTCATGTCATCCATAACCATTATTATTGTTCATCTTGCACATCAGTTAAACTTCACTACGTACGATGTCTGACAATATCAATTGATTGTCATTCTATTAAATGGTTGACAAGGACTCACTGTCAAACTTCATTTCAGTGGAAAATACAGTGTGTCCAAAGACATTTACGCGAAAGTGAAAATAACTTCACGCGATTTTTTTTTTTTTTTCTTTCAAGTCGTACATTCCATTGACAGTCTACACGGTAATTACACGATAAATCCTAACGACATCGCTAAATAAGAAATAAAATGAGTAACTGATGGTAAAAAGTCCAACCCAGTTACTTTCCTTGCTTTCCTTCACGTCTGCACGGGAGTTACAAGCACATTGCCCTTCTGTTACGGGAGGGGGTATGCAACATACAGAACAGACACTTACTAACTCCCTCACTCTCCTGAAACGGTAAATCATTTTTCTTGTTTCGTGATATGGCAATTTTCCTTCGTCATTTTCCTCGCATCTCACTCCAATTTCCTGCGGGGTAATTCTTTATTTTTGCTCCAACAGGTCCTCCTGATCATTTTCTCTCTCTCTCTCTCTCTCTCTCTCTCTCTCTCTCTTCTCTCTCTCTCTCTCTCTCTCTCTCTCTCTCTCTCTCTCTCTCTCTCTCTCTCAAAACAACCAAAGATTCATGGCGAAGGACCTAGAAGAGGGTCGTGAGAAGCGCCTACCACCTGGCCCCTTTTCCTTGCGGTGGCCGTGCGAGCTGACAGCTTGGGATGCAGCTTCTACCCGCTGCTGCTGCTGTTGGCGACTGGAGGACCCGTTGCTTCTTGTGCGAGCAGAGGAGCTCCTGCACCACCTCTTGCCACTATTATGATAACTGGCACCCCGAGCGCGAGCACCGCCGAGTTGCACCATGCTCTTTTCCACGCGCCGACTGATGCCAGCTCCCACCGGCGTTTCTTTCACGTTTCAGCATCGATAACGAAAACATGTTCAGACAAGTAGCCGACTGTTGGTCTTTCTAGCGTCCGGCAAGATAAGTCAAGATTGTGTGCCCCCAAAAGCATGTTATATGGAACAAAATGACGTGATCTCTACCGTGCAATAATGCAATACGGGGGTACGGCTGCTTCCAGAACCGCCCGAGAGAAAGAGACGCACTCGCGAAATACACGTAAATCGGCAACCACGAGGCGAGAGAGACAAAAATCATGCCGGGCCGGACAATAAAAAGCATAGAGAGTCAGTGTTCCCAGAACAGCCAGTCGGAGAGACAAATGTTGCCATACTCTTCCCCTCCCCCCATATCTAGGGGTGAAGGGGAGAGGGAAGAGAGCGGACAAAAAGGAACTCGCTGTACAGAGACGGGACTTGTGTGACACCCGGCCCAACACGTCATTTCCAGTCCCCGCGAGCTAACAGATAGTCGGAAAACCCAGCCGTGGGAGCATGTACACAGCAACCTCTTCTCCGTAAATGCGTTCAAAAATACATGCGAATACCCCCCCCCCTGGCCAACAACAAAGCCTACAGGGACGAAGGACGAAAAGGAGGAAAAAGTTAAATAATCGCGATAACTGACGTACTACAACACTTCTCAGGTGAACCCGGAACAGCAATCGCATTAGATCTTCCTTGCAAGTGGCAACAATGGCCCAAGATATGAAAGCGGGAGCTGCAATATTGATCCGGAGATCAGTCTCGCAATACGAGCAATGCCACACACGGGGAAGGGGGGGGTAGGATTTAAACAAAAAATCGTAAATAATGATAAAATATGCGGGAGAAAACCAATTCGTTTGACGCAATATTTTTTTTGTTTTTTTTTTTCGTTTTACGTTGAGTGTATTTTGGATTTTTACTTTTGGAAGTCTTTGTTTTTTGTTTTATTCTTGTTAGTTTTAGTTTTATGATGTTTTTTTTTTAGTTGCTGTTTGTTCTCTTTTTTTTTTTTTGGGTATTGTTTCTTTTTTGTTTTATTACTTTTATTAGTTTTTTTTTTTTATTTTTTTTTCTTTTTTTTATTGTTTTTTATTTATTGATTTTTTTGGTCTTTATTATTTCTTTGTTTTATGTTGTTTTGTTTTTTTTTTTTATTCTTTTTATTTATCTAGTTTTTTGTTTTTTTTTGTTTTTTAGTTATTTTTGTTTTCTTTTATTCTTATAATTTTTTTTTTTTTTATTTATTTGTTATTTTTTTCGTCGTTGTTATTGTATACATATTTTTATTTTTTTATTTTTTTGTTTTTGTTGTTTTATTTTTTATTTTTTTATTTTTTTGTAGTTTTCATGTTACGCGTATTTTTATTTTTCAATTTTATTTTTTTGTATGATTTTTTTTTTTTTGTTTTTTTTCTTTTTTGTGTTTTTGTGTTTTCGTTGTTTTAGTTCTTAATTTATTTTTGTTTTTGTATTATTTTATTTTTAATTGATTTCTTTTTTTTCGTTTATGTTTTTTATTTTTCTCTTATTTTTGTTTTTTTTATTTTGTCTTTTTTATTTTAGGTGTTGTTTGTTTTTTGTTTTATTTATTTTTTTTTTTGTTGTATGTTGTTTTTTTTTTTTTTGTTGTTCTTTTGTTTACTTTTTCGGTTGATGTTTTTTAATTTGTTTTTTTTTTTTTTT
>NW_020868959.1:0-2500 GCF_003789085.1 Penaeus vannamei
ATACACACACACACACACACACATGTCTATATCATATATTACACACACCACACACACTACTGTATCTGATCATACCTTTATTAACATATATATATATATATATTATATACATATATATATATTATTATATAAATACTTATCTACACTTACTATATAGAATATAGCTACATACGTACTACTATATACAATATATCACATATATATAAATATTAAACATATTATACATTACTACGATATCACCCCTACCGTATATACTATACTCATGTATTTCATCATTTCATAATATATATCAGTATATAGCGATAGCTCCGACCAGACCACACTCACGTACTCTTCATATCTCTGTACTCGATATATATACTTATATCATATATCACCTATATAATCAGTTATATATATATCGTCATATATACAAATATACAAAACCTATTACAAACTATACCTATTACTATATATCTATATATCATCACATATATTATTTACACTCTCATCGTTACTCTCTTGTTATATATTAGACCTACCTAGGTGCTAATACGTCTTGATCTATCCCCATTAATATATATACAAAATATATAAACATTATGTAATACATATATACATATATATATATATATATATATATTTATATATACACACACACAAAATACAGTGATTGGTGGGGAGTTTGTTGGGCAAAGTCGTAGGCTAAGAATGTTTTTGGTTCATATAGCAATCTTTGTGTTAACTTGTTCTTTTAGTTTTGAGTTCATTCTTTAGTTCATTTGAGCGTCGTCTTCTTGTAAACTTTTACCATATTATCAGCAAAGGGACACAAACTTCCACTCCATATCTCATGGACGCTTAGGATTGGTTCCATCTTTCAAAAATGAAATGGTGTATGTCTGCCGGCCTTTGCCTCAGTGCCAACAACATGACGGCTGTAGTATATGTGTATTTGTGACATTTACCCTAACATTTACTAATTAAACTGAATACTGAAATAAAAACATAAATCAAGGAAAAGAGAAAAAAAACTCAAAACATGACACTCACTCTGCCCCTTGGCCGTATCCTCCTTGTCCATGCGAAAGTTCCTGAGGCCACCCCCAGGGGAGCTTTTCTTGTTGGCACTGCCATTGGCATCACTCTTGGCAGCATCTGCCCCCTCACCGTTCATCTTCAAGGGGTTGCAGCTGTTACCTCAATGCTGTCTGTAATGAGACAAGAAATACAAATTGCAGATTCATCAAACACAGTTTAACTGACTAGATGACAAAAAATGTCTTGCAATATTTTGTCAGTTAGGATTTAGGCTTTTTGCAATATTGCAATTATAATTGGTGTCCTTCTATCTTACACTGTTGGCTTTTGAGAATATTAAGCTAATATCCTATAATAAGAAAATAATCTAATATAGCAAAACATAAAGTGTGTGTGTTATATATATATATATATATATATATATATATATATATATATATATATATATATATATATATATATATATATATATAATTCAATCTAATAAAACTCATCAGAAGTCAAGCTTCATTTCAAACCTTACTTTGGAATCTGCTTACCAATAGCCAAGATTTTGTTTTAAAAAAGTCCTAGATAAAAGACTCACAATGGTAACAATTTGAAAAAGTAAAGTAGAATATGTGTCTGTATACAATGATGGTGGGGTGCCTTGTATTATTAATCCACTGGCTACAGATGGCGTGAGGTTATTCACATCACAGTTGACTTGGGCGCTGTTCTGGGTGATGGGTCATTCAAGTCATGTTATGAAGATGCATGCATTACATTTTATGCTGTTCTTTACAAGGAACCCTCATGTCCGCACCACATGTTCTGTGACATTGCCTAAGAGAGAAGGGGATATGTAGGCTAATGCTATGATTGGCAAATGTTTTGTATAAAGGGCAAATTTTAGCACATAAATCATTCACCTGCTATGCCTGGAAGGTGACAGGCACTAAAGTATGGCACTCTCTGCTGTTCATGTGAAGCTCTAAGAAACCTTCACTCTTGTTTACAATATCAGTCGAGCCCTTTTGTCAACTACTACTCATAATGTCTTTTGGCACTCTGCCAGTGTGACTGTCTTGACATATAACAAACAAAAGGGTGGTACTGAAGCCATGGTAGCAGTCAATCTCTTAATTCATAAAAATAAGATTTATGAAAATGTGTCTTTTCTTTGTCTTATCCTTCAATAAAAACACAATCTTGTAAACAGAAGTGTAACATATCTTGTATATCAAAATGGACTTTAATATACATAATCATGATACTATAGATTTGATCTAGCAATTAAAATGTGTATCACGCATCTCTGAATATAAAAAAAAATCAAAATCATGTTTTACATACAGGTGGTACAAAACAAAATTACATCTGAAAATGGCAAGCCCAGATGGTAGTGCATACTCCTCAAAACAGAGGCATAGTGAACCCCATATTCCCCAAGAGACAATGGGCTAAAAGAAGAAAAAAAAATGGTGTTTTTTGTGCTTTA
>NW_020868959.1:15000-35000 GCF_003789085.1 Penaeus vannamei
TTGTGTGTGTGTGTGTGTGTGTGTGAGAGAGAGAGAGAGAGAGAGAGAAGAGAGAGAGAGAGGAGAGAGAGAGAGAGAGAGAGAGAGAGAGAGAGTGAGTGAATGACTCATTGGGGCTGATGCATAGCCGCATCCACCCTTCGCTTTCAGCCAGGCAAGCCAACGGTCCATCTCAAGCTCCTCAGGATAGGTCTAACCGAGCTGCCCAAGCTACGACCTTGTCGGTGTGACGACCACGGGCCTCCTCCACGCAGGATTGTCTCGTGAAGAGGCATTCTGATGGGCAGGGTCATCTACTGGTAAACGAGTTGGCGGTCACGGATTTTCCTTACCAAAGAGCAAAACGTTGTAGCAAAGCCTTGAAGACACGCAACAGTCCAGCATAGGTATTGGCACCTTCAAATGTTTTTGCTGAACGAGTTCGTGACTCCTGCTGCTAGACCATTCCGTCTACCGACTTTGCGGTCTGACAGCCTAGAGACATGGACTGCACTACCAAAGTATGGAAATCTCTCTGACTTTAACGCCCTCACCACAAGCATTTATCGACTGAACAGGCTCCCCTAACAGAACCCCCGAAATCCTGGATCTTGGTCTTGGCCCAGGAGACCTCTAAGCTCAGGGACTTCCCCTCTTTGCTGAATGCGCCAAGAGCCGCCACCAGAGATCACAGAGACTCAGATAAGATAGCAACATCGACGGCAAAGTCAAGGTAACCTTGATATTGCCAAGCGTTGCTCCACAATGACTGCATAGTAGTTCTGTCTATTATTCAGTCCGTGCAAGTGTTGAAAACTTTTGGTGCAAGGACACACCATTGCCTCCTGAGTTAACAGGAAACAAGCTCAACAGCCCCCCTCCCCCACACACACACACACTTTGCAACACTTCCAGTACCAGTTTATATGCTTGCTATTAAATCAATAATCCGTACCGGAATTTCGTAAGTCTTAGGATCTCCCATAGCGATTCGCGATGCATCGTCTAGCACCTTGAGGTCGATGTAGGCTTAAAGTACCCCACGGCCTTCCAAGACGGTGTTTCACAGTGACTCGAAGCGCTATGGTGTGGTCTATTGTAGACTTGCCAGGAGTGAATCTAGACTGTTCCGGTCATTGGTATCTTTGCAGGTGGTTACGGATCCGTTTCAGAAGAATGCGAGTGAAAACCTTGCTTGGTATATTGAGCAGTGTGATGCCACGATAGTTACTAGTCCTAACGAGCCCCTTCACCCTTAGATAGGGATAACCATGCCTTTCAGCAGGGTCGAGGGAATGGAACCGGATTGTCAGATGGCAGCCAAGACAGTATGCAAGCAGTTCAGCAGGGATATCGCATATACCCGTAGCCTTCCCAAACTTCAGCTTGGAGATCGCCGTCCTGACCTCAGTCAGGATAGGAGGTTCCTCACTAATAGGGTGGGTCCGGTACGGGGAATGCAACACCACTAATGTCCAGACTAACTGCTGGAGGAACTACCTGATGCAGTTGCTCAAAATACTATATATATATATATATATATATATATATATATATATATATATATATATATATATATATATATATATATATATATATACACCACACACACACACACACACACACACACACACACACACACACATACTATATATATATATATATATATATATATATATATTAATATATATATATATATATTAAATACCTGTGTGTGCGTTTGTGTTTTCAAGTTGTTTCAATACGGGAGGAGAGCTGAGCTCAGATGGTCCCGTCTGCTCTTTAAATTGTATAACTCTTTAAATTGATGCACATTTTTGTCACATACAACGTTTTGGGAGATTTCCATGCTTCAATAGTTCTGTTTGGGAAACTATTTATTTATTTATTTACATTTTTATTGCCTCATTTTACTTTCAAGTTGTGTGTGTCCCTCGTCCTTCTTATATGTTCAAGATTATAAAGTCATCTTTGTCTAATTTCACCCTACCTGCAATATAGTTGAACAACATAATTATGTCCCCCCATTTCCTTCTTTCTTCCTAAGTAATGTCCTAATTTCTGTAGTCTGTCTTCGTAGCTCATATCTCTCAGAGTAGGTGCTCATCTTGTGGCCGCTCTTTGAACTCTTGCCAGTCTGTCTATATCCTTTTTAAGTGTGGATTCCATACCACTGCACCGTACTCTAGCCTATGTCTTTTGACTGCTATAATGATCTTTACGGTGTCATCGCCCACATATACGAATGCACTCTTCATGTTGGCAATCAGCCCTAGCATTTATGGACCTTTTCATTTATATGATAGTTTGGGCTTAGGTTTCTGTTTATGTTTACCCCAAGGTCTTTTTCCCCTGTCACCTGTCTCTAATGCTGCGTCTCCTAATTTATAATGGAATAGTGGGCGACTTTCTCCGAACCTGACTACATGGCATTTGTTAGTGTTGAATTCCATTTTCCATGTACAACTCCACGTGTATAAGTTCTCAATGTCACTTTGGAGGCATTGGCATGAGACGTCATCTATTATCCTTTGTATTTTCGCATCGTCTCCAAACATTTTCAGATAACTGCCTGGGCTTATGCTTGATGCAAAATCATTGACGAAAATAGTAAACATAATCGGCCCCAACACCGATCCTTGAGGCACTCCGCTGGTTACTCGTCGCCATGTAGAATGTTACCCTCTGATTAGTGTGCTCATCTGTCTTCCATGAAGAAATTATTTTATCCATTTGAGAAGTTTGCCTTTCACTCAACCTTGGTACTCTTATTTTCATTGTAGTCTTCTATGAGATACTTTATCAAAAGCCTTTTCAAGTCTAGTTCTTCGGCACATTCCCTGAGAACCCAGTTAGAAATTTCATCTGGTCCCTCTGCTTTGGTCATGTCTAATCTTTTTAGTAGCTTTTATTATTTTTTTTAGGGTGATATTTTCGATGTACTTTACTTTTGCACAGATATTTGCCATATCAAAGTATGGGTCCTAAACAAACGCTGACTGAAATTTCTCATTTAGAATTTCACACATTTCTTCATCCTTAGTATAAATATTATTGTCTTTGATCTCTACTGTTAGTGATACTATTTATGCAGTTGAGGAAGAGCTTTAGTTGACTTGTACATTTGTTAATTATATCCTAACTCTAACTTCGCCTACCTCATGTATGGGCATACTCATTTCTTCTTTATATCTTTCATCCGGTGCATGAGATCTGTCTTCTGAATCTTTTCCAAGAGAGCTGCTTCTTTATTGTTTCTAATTACAACTGCACGTTGAGGTGAAGGAGAGGTAAAGGTAGAGTTAAAAGGCATGGTAAAGGGAGGTACAGCGAAAGTAATATATGGAATGTTCTATAAGGGAGATTGATTAACATTTTTTTTTTTCAGACAGGCAGCGCCAGAGAAAGCAAAGAAACATGACCCTTCGTGCCCAAATAAAGGGAAATTTGACCAGGAGAAAACTAGGTCATTTATAAAAGATTTTTTACAAGGTTTTAGACGATGGCTGTATTTTCTGTATACTTGTTTCTTGACTTTTTTTGTGTGTGTTATTATGGTTATTATTTTTAGAAGATCTCCAGGCCGGAGGACGATTTTCCCTGGCTAAAGTAGAGAAATGTCATGATTAATTATCTTCATTCTATTTTTCCAGCGCATCTAATAAATTAGTTCTCTCGGAATTCAACTCTTGGGCACTGGAGGGTTAAATGTTCAGTTGTTTGTTGGGTGAATTGAAGCACACGGTAAGCTAGGTCATTCTCAAGGGAAACGAAAGTAAAGGGTAAGCGTTCTTATTTAAAAGGAGGGTATACATCTGGTCAAGAATTAGAGGAAACTAGGTTACAGGATAATGTAATGCGTATTCGAGGAAAAGAGAAGAAAATGGAGGACAGGAGCTAAAGGAAACTAAAGGATAAAGATCTCGTCAATCAGATACACCTCAACCGTCTATTTTAGAAGTTTTGTTCCCATGGAAATGAACCAAAACAGTTTATAATAAAGGTAGGACATGCCTTAGCACTGTTTCACTATTTAAACAATATACAACCATTAGTGTTACGCTATTATCCCAACAGTAATACCTCTTCTGATAGAAAATACAGGTAAACAGCCTTCTATTTTGAAATTCCTCATTCTCATAGTTTCATTCATTCACTCATTATCTTTGGGTCGATGGATACTGGAGGTTTAGTGATAAAATTGGCGCCCGCTTGGTCTAAGAATGCCTGTAGATGTTGACAAGACTAAACCTCCAAAAATTAGTGAAGGGAACCTGCTTGTTTGATTCCCGTTTAGATGTGGAAGACGAAACGACCAGTTCTGGCAGTGATGTTGGTAGGGTAGAAAAACTTCCTGCTGGAGCTGGCCTTGGCGAACTTCAATTTCAATGCTGTGAGAGATTAGACGTGTACAGTACACGCGTGTCTCTCCTTATGCACTGCTTACTTTTTTTTTTTTTTTTTTTTTTTTTTTTTTTTTGGGGGGGGGGGGTAGTGTAGACCGACAATGAAAGATATTTTTCTATTGCTAATTGCATATCAAATTTACGTTATCTTTATATTCTTATGGGACGAAATTACGTGTACTCAACAGAACAAACTTTTAAGCGAATTCACATGGTTCTTATCGAACTTTTTCCTTTTTTCACCTAAATTAATAATTTTCCCCTCTAAGAACCGAGATATTCCAAATTTTCGTATTCAAATTTGGTTAAAAAAACTAATGGCAAATCAACATTGGAACGTTTCCTCTAGCTTCTCCTCTGTGTGTGTGTGTGTGTGTGTGTGTGTGTGTGTGTGTGTGTGTGTGTGTGTGTGTGTGTGTGTGTGTGTGTGTGTGTGTGTGTGTGTGTGTGTGTGTGTGCTAAAACCATTGAGTGAAGAACCCTAAAATAAGTGCATTTCAAAATTCTGGATCGTGTTCATATCCATTTTCCTCTTGATGGAAAGGTAAAACATTTTTGATGAACTTTGGAGGATGGCACTTGAAAACTGCTCGTAAATATATGTATTTCCAATGATTATGAAATAAGTTTACAAAAGAATTTGATCATTACATAAGCATTCAATAAGACGAGTTTGAGCTTATTTATTATAGCAATCCTTATCACTACCAACTACTTTTAACACAGTAGCAAACGCGCCAGTAAGTACAAAATGATATAGGCTGATAAAACAAACTGTTGATAATATACACTCAGATCACAATTATACAATCACATATTTTCTCAAGAATTCCACCTGCTCAGCACTCAAGTCGAGAAGGAGGAAACGCCACGGGAATTGGTATAATGGGAGGAGATCGAAGTATTCCTGAAGACAGGGCTGTCGCTGAAGGAGTGTGTGGGGGTATAACACCCTCCTGAATAAAGTTTCTGTCAGCAAATGAAGCAGAAACCTATATATGTCGGAAAATTCATAGAAATTCGAATAATCTTCGATTATACGCAAAGCAAGTTACAAACAAGTAAAAAGAATAGCAGTAATTTACCGCAATTATTTTAATCTACGACAAATTTTAATGACCTCGCCCTTTCGTCGGCAAATTCAAAACGATACACCTCCCTTCTACGCCGCTTTCGAGACAGCCCTGCCTGTAGGCGGCGGAGATAAGGAAGAGCATCCCTTTGAGGAAATACTTCGTGGCGATTTAAGCCAATGACAACTAGTGGCAGAGGATGGCAGAAGTTGCCAGACACAGTTAGTATTGTCAGTAGTGCTGGCATGAAGGCGGACAAAGTTAGGAAGAGGTCTTGTCTCGACTGTATCAAGAGAAAAGACTGGTCGAGAAGTGGAGTGCTTTACATCGTAGGTGAAATGCGATTAATATTATTTAGTACTCATAAAATGTATATAAATCACTTTCAAATATGTTTCATGAGAGAAAGAAATTGTGATTTACAACAGGCCAAAGTTAAAAGTCATGAAGAACTTATGGAAATATCTGAAAATTTATAGCAAATTTTTAGTAATGCACATCAAAATTGGTATTACTGAAGAATGATGAAAGTGGGGAATCCCTAAAATTTGATTGAATGAATATAAAGGTCTTTTTACATATTTTTGCTACTATATACATTTTTAATGTAAATTATGGACATATGCATTATAGATAACAAATACTTAATATATTACATTACATTTCAACCAGCCATCCAGAACATCTATTTCATCCTAGTCAAGTATTGTGTATCAAAATACTATAACATTTAATTTCACCTGCAGTAACACCAATACCAGATGCACACAAACTTGTCCATGGTCATGAAACATACAAGGTTGAGATTTGTTGGTTGCATGTTTCATCATCCTGCCCAACCTGGACACATACACTGAGGCCTAATGTGTTGTGCCGGGATGCCATCCCAATGTGAGTGTTACTTGTTAATATCTCAAGCACATCCTTTAAGATATAAGATATAACAGTTAAATAGAAAGAAGAAAGTTACTGAAAATCTAAGCCTTGCAAGATGAGAGTTAATTTCTTTCTAGATTACATAAAGCTTAGATATGGATCAGCTAAGTTAGATTATGGTCAGCTATGACTCTTATACTTTTCCCAGACTGTATAGTTTGATATGCACAGGCAAGATTTTCAAAACAGATTTTTTTCTCTTGGAAGATGACAGTATTGCAGAGACAGACTCTTTAAGAGCTACAGAAGAGGCTATTTTAGAGTGATCTGCCAACAGAGATGCCTCAGGCAAATGACACCATGTAAGGAGACTGAAGAAGGTAGTACCAAATGAAAAGATGAAAAGTATTGGTTGTCATATTGGTTATATTTTTATCTGTTGTTTCTGTTTTATTGTATCACATATTGTATTTAGATTATAGATTTGCACTAAACTGATGTTTGTTGTTTAGTTGTGCGTACAAATAAAAATGGTGTGAAAAAATACATATTGGAACTTTTGTAAATCATGCTTACCTATTTATTTCTCTTTTCAAAATTAAGTTCTATTGGAACTTTGAGACTGAAGCAGATGTACCAAATAAAAATGGTGTGAAAAAATACATATTGGAACTTTTGTAAATCATGCTTACCTATTTATTTCTCTTTTCAAAATTAAGTTATATTATTAAATATCTTGTATAATATACTAAGAAGATAGAGTTCTTATGAGTAAGAGTTCACCAGTTAAGAAATTTATACAACTCATAAACACAGTATGGACTTCTTCTCAGAACTAAGATTGCACTTGATTTTTTTTTCACACCCAAAGATATATATTTTTTGACAGATTTTAGAGTAGTGTCCACTGCATGCACTCTTTAGTTTTGCTTTGAAAAGTCTTTAATGATTAATTATAGACCTCGTTTATTTGAAATCTGTTTTCATCAATTGAATCATTAACTAGGTAAGTTTACAAAAAAAAAATCAGCTTTTACTTGCTGACAACAGATCCTGGAACACAAGACAACCTTGTCACAACGAGAATCCAAATCTTCAAAGAGAGAAGAGAGACAAAAACCATTCCGTGTCCAAAGCAATCAACACCCAGTGCAAAAATGGTTAAGAGGAGAGAGAAACCCTTTAAAGACTCAGTGTTCCATCTAAGCTTCTTTACATTCAACACCCGAGTATAGATATGATGTTCAGCAAGTCAGATATGTAATGGGGAAGAATTAGCCTCTGATAATCATTTGGGTAGTACAAGGAATGGTCGTGATCAACAACTTGTCATAAACCAAGTTAGAAGCAGAGGTTAGTCTCTTTATGACTTAAAAAAAAATATATTTTTTTGAAAAATTAGTTTTCTTTAATAACAGCGTACATAGCTCTGGTGTTTTATTTTACTTAGACATGAAATTTCTCTTTAACATAGGATTGAATAATTATAGGGCTTTAGATTTTAAAATAAATGCTCATAAACTAAATGGTCTGAGATAATACAGTAGTACAAATAGGTGTGTCACTGTTATTAGTATTTATGAATGTATAAGGTTTTACCTATGTAAGTGAAGATCTGAAGTCAGTTGTCAATTGTCTAAACTTTTATTGACTGTCATGTAATACTTTCATCACAACCCTTAAAGAATCTGAGACTACATGCAACAGGAAGAGAAAGATACTTGGAAGTGTGATAAATATCCAGCTAAAGTTGCTGATGGTTCCAATGAGAATATATAAAAGGTACTGAGTACTTTATCTTTAAATTTAACTGGCCCCTAACATTGTATTAGATACCATTTGAGGGAAATCCATAATAGACCTCGTATCCATTTTTAAGTATATTTAGTACTCAAAATCTGCATGAATCCAGGCAGAATGAACACTATTCACCTGTTGAGAATCCAGTCATGTTTTTAGTATTTTATTTATATTTTATTGTATATCCTTTTATAAGGGAAAATAATACATGCTTCATTGTGCTTACAAATATCAGATTAGTTTTAAAAAGTACTGAATTGAGTATTGCTGGCACTTTTGTAAAATGCGTATCAATTTTATTAATAATAATTTGTATGTGATTAACATTGATCTGTATATATTATTGGTTATCTTCTTCCTCAATCACTTGCTGACAGGCCTCTGTACTGATGAAGGTATTTTCTTACCTGACCTCAGATAGTGGATACGACACGTGATATCTCTAGTGGACCCACATATTTCTGGAACAAGTGTGTAAAAATAATAAAAAAAATAAATGGTAAACACATTTTCATTTTATATTTTTACCCCAATTTCTCACTTATGAACAGTTTTGGTCTTTGTTTACCATTATTGACTATGCTTGTAAGACAAAATATACAGGGGAAAATGCCCGTCCGCAAAAGTTCTCAAGCATTAAGAAACATGTTTGTAAAGCTTGGATTATGCATATACATTTCATTTTAAACACTATTTCTCTTTTTTTATATATCAAATATTATCATGTTTATTATTATTTCTTAAAGAATGGAGTTGATAATCCCACATCATGTACATTTTTGAAAGTATATCCAAAATACATATTTTAATAAATGTAATCTTAAAGAAGAATGAATTAAGTGAAGTAAGTCCTGTCACAAAGGTTAATTATACATCTTCTAAATAATCTGTAAAGTATATTATTAAAAATAAATATCTTTTATTGTTGTAACAGAAAAATTCATGTACTATTTGTGTTATCCTATTAATATTTCATTTTGATTATCCTATTAATATTTCATTTTGATTAATGTACTGTATAAGATGAAGAGCAAAGTTCAGCCTTGACACCGCTCCAGGGGAGTAAATCCTCAACAGGCTCTGAGAAAAGCGAGCTCTCCTCCGCTTTGACTTCATCCCATGAGAAAGATTTGCTGTCAAGCTCGGATGATGAGAGACCAAATTCTGTCTTGACCCCACTCCACTGTAATGAGTCGTCAGTGTATTCTGGTGAAAGGTGGTCTTGCTCTGTCTTGACTTCATCCACTTGTAAGGGATCATCATCAGGGTCTTAAATAAGAGTTGAAATCTTCTTTTTTAGAATTATGAGAGTTATGGAATTGCAGGTGAAGAAAAGCTAGAAAAAATAACAATCACTTGTGCAGTGGGAAGGAGAGAGGGTGAGAGGGAGAGAGAGGAAGAGAGGGAGGAAGAGAGGGAGGAAGAGAGGGAGGAAGAGAGGGAGGAAGAGAGGGAGGAAGAGAGGGAGGGAGAGAGGGAGAGGGAGGAGAGGGAAGAGAGAGGGGGAGAGGAAAGGAGGGAGAAGAGAAGAAGAGAGGGAGAGAGGGAGGTGAGAGGAGAGGGAGGAGAGGAGAGAGAGAGAGAGAGGAGAGAGAGAGAGAGAGAGAGAGAGAGAGAGAGAGAGAGAGAGAGAGAGAGAGAGAGAGAGAGAGAGAGAGAGAGAGAGAGAGAGAGAGAGAGAGAGAGAGAGAGAGAGAGAGAGAGAGAGAGAGAGAGAGAGAGAGAGAGAGAGAGAGAGAGAGAGAGAGAGAGAGAGAGAGAGAGAGAGAGAGAGAGAGAGAGAGAGAGAGAGAGAGAGAGAAAGAGAGAGAGAGAGAGAGAGAGAGAGAGAGAGAGAGAGGTATGACTAACGTAGAGTAAGTAAAAAATGTTTATTACACAAATAATAACCATAAAAAAGAGAGTAAGAAGGAAAGAAAGAAAAAACACTTTTTACTGGTTCAATCCACATTATTTTGACTTCAAGAAAGTTGACACAATAACTAAATATCAACTACAAATGGACATCAAACTTACCAGTGGGTAGTGAAATGTCCAAGGAGGTCACCAATGAGGTGTCTCCACTTGGGTTGCCGGCAAAGAGATCCTGCATAGTGTCAAAATACTCCCATTTACTCCATCTGATCCTTCCCCTACCATTCTCCTGGTTTTCTGTGATGGATTTGTACCTAAAAAACACAAGTGCTAATTATGAATGTGGTTAAATAGAAAAGTGGTAATTCTAAAAGTGGTAAAATCCAAATGTGGTAAAATAAGTGGAAATCATAAAATGGGTTAAAAACAAAAGGTGATACTTAAAAAAGTGATAAAATAAAACTGATAATTATCAAGTGCCTTCTCCTTTTTTGTATGAAGTATTTTTCACTTTTAAGGTTTATCTGTAATGGATTTGTAGCTAAAATATAAAGGTGGATTTTATAATACCCACATTATATTGCAACACAGTAAAAAAAAAAGTGTTACATTAATTACTTCAGTGACATTTCTATTGCTCTACCATTATTTTTATCAGCATAGTTTTCATCAAAGTTACCTAGTACTTAAATTCTGCATCTTCCTTTTGCATAATTCTCCTGTGTATGTGTAGCCATTCTCCTGCAATTCCTTTGCAATTTTGCACCATATCTGACTGCTGTTCAAAGAGGTCATACTGAACATGTGCATATGCGACCTGTATGCTTCTACTAGTTGGAGCACTCCCTCGTGGCTCCAAATTTTCAGTTCTGGAATGGATGACACAAAATTTATTATGACTAGGCTTTGAGAATTATAAAAAAACTATATCTACCTATCTCTCTTTCTGTCTATTAAGTCTATATATATATATGAATATGTAATTGTATTTGTATATGTGTTCTTACATACAATTCTGTTTGTATCTACAGTATACCTAGATCTGTACATCTATACACACTGTATTTATATTCATTCCCATGTATGTGGGTATTTTTGCAGATGTGTTTCAAGAAATGCAACATTATTTTGTTTCTAAACTTTTGTATAACGGTAAGGTCTATTGTTTTTAATTTATTACAGCAAATACAAGACAAAACCACATATAATAATAAAGACAAAATAACAAAACAGACCCTGTGACACACATTAAAAATATGTCATTTTGGGGTTATGATATTCTCACTACTTACTGTCTACTTCAAATTTCTGCATGTATTTTTTTTTTTAGACATTTGAATAATTTTCTTATCAAAGTAAATTTCAATGGTTATTTCTTGAGGCTATATAAAACAGGCAATAAATACACCTATAACAGACATACATTCAACACATTTATATTGATGTAAATAAAAATTCCAACCCAGATGCACATATAGTGTAACTTTTTTCTTACTTTCTGAATTTGAGTGGCTGTCCTTCTTGGCTAATCTTGGATTTCCACTGAACTTCATTTCCTTCCTAAAATACCGCAGTAACTGGGCTGTGAATGTAATTTCTTAACTATAGATGTTGGGGCATAAATGTGAGCATGAATCTGCCGATAGATATTTGGATTAATATTTGTAATACTATACACAAATTCAATAATGCTCAAACGGAAAAAACAGACACAAACCAAACCAACACATACACACACACACATACGTGCATACACACACATGTGAGCACGCCCCCCCCACCCCCACACACACACATGATCACAATACTCACTCTGATCTTTGCTAATTTCCTCCTTATCTATTCGGAAATGTCGTAGGCCTTCCATCATGCTTTTGCTCTTGACATTGTCACTAGTATCAGTCTCAGCTGAATTTCCCTCTCCATTTTCTTTTCTTAATGGGGTCCCATCCGTGTCAGCATAAAGATCTGAGAAGCGAAATATAAAGATTTACAACATTTCTTCACCCTAATTTAATTAGTTATTGCCAATCCCAAAATTTAATTATACAAAAAACCTATTCAAAATCTGTGCAAAATACTCACTCTGAACGCTATCTGCTTCTCTCCTATTCATCCGAAAGTTCCTAAGTCCTCTTAAGGAAAGGTCTGTACTGGAGCTGCAGAAGGACTTGTTTTTCCCTGGACTTTGGTCTTCTGTGTCTGATCTCAAGGGAGTCAAGTTTACCGCTTCACTACTGTCTGCTGAGGGGGTAAGAAGTTGAATGGGTTCAACATAAAGTAGTCGTTTTCAATGTGGCTATTTTGATTATGGATGTAAATGAGTTAATGAATGAATGAATGGATGAATACATATAATGTATATGGATATACATATAGATATCACTATATTTAATATAGATACAGATATACAGATAGACAGATATCAATAAACTACCATCATTGTCAATATCTTTACCACTCCTTATCATCATTATCATTATTACTACAATTATTACCATCCCTATGAAATCAAAGAAGAAAACATAAATATTGTAAAGCTGAGACAGGGAAGCATTAAGTGCTCTCCTTAACAATATGGAGCACAATCCTAGGCCAATTAAACATTGTTGTATAAGGAGGTACCTTTTAAATATTTTCTTTCCATACATTAGCAGAATAGGCATAAGAGATTTAACAAAATAAAACTAATATGCTATTTCCAGACTGCCAATTCTTCTCTGTTTGCAAAAGTATAATACAAAATTAATAAGGCTTTATGGAGGAATGAGGTAGACATAAAATTCTCCCTCACACCTCAATAAATTGGACATTTTCCATAAAATGTTCTTGTCCTGTAGCTATTGATACTATTACACTATTCAAAAATGGTAATAACTGAATCTGAAAAGATGACAGTTGCTGAACAGAATGAAAAAGGTTGGGAAACACTGGTTTAATTTCAAATCTTTCAGTGTATAGAATGATATGTCAAAAACAATAATAATAATAATATCTGAATATGATGATTGGTGATGGTGATAGTGATGATGTTTTCATTACTATATATCATCATTAACATTATTATTTGCATTATTATTAGCAACATTATTATTACTATCATTCCAAAAATAAGAACAGGTAATATATTCTTCCATAAATTTTAGCCAATATATTTGTCAAGAAACATATAACAATTGAAGCAGTTTCTCCAAAATCTAAATATTAAAATTACCTTCACACACGGACTTCAAAGGACTTCCAGACTCACAAACATTGGTAAGACTGTTGTTTACCGACTCACTTATCATCGACAACATTGCCTCCTCTGAGTCGCTTGCCTTGCCCCCTTTTGACGGAGTAGAAAAAAAAAATGGGTTGGTAATGGAATTTTATTGTTTAAGAATATATGAGATATAAGAGTAGGAGTTTTTTGCTTTTATCTTTTACAAATGAATCATCTGACGGGATAAAATTTAGGAAAAAATAGGGAAATCCATATTGTCACTAATGGCTTTGCTTAAGATGTCATTATTTTATTATCATCTATATCATATCCATGTAATTTTCCTTTTTTACTCACATATCCATTTATTCATTTTCCTTTTTTTTTTTTAATTCCCTTTTTATCCCCCTCTTACTCTTTACCCCTTTATCCTTCTCTCACCTCTCCTCTCCCTCACTCATTCTCCCATTCTTCTCCTCTACCTCTTATTCAATTCTCCCTCTCACATACCCCCTTTACCTCTCTCACTCTTTCCCTCTTTATCCCTCTCTCACCACTCTTCTCCTTCATTCCTATTCCCCCTCTACCCACTCACTCTCACCTTCTCTCCACTCTCCTCTTCCACATTCCCCCTTTATCCCTCTTTCTGTGACTTCTCACCTCTCCTCTCCCCCATTCACTTCCCTCTCTCTCACCTCTCCTCTTCCCCCTTTATCTCTCTCTACCTCTCCTCTTCCCCCTTTTCTCTCTCTCTCCTCTTCCCCTCCTCTCTCTCTCCTCTTCTCCTCTATCCCCCTTTAATCCTCTTTCTCTCTCTCCTTTCCCCCTTTATCCTCTCTCTCTCTCTCCTCTTCCCCCTTTATCCTCTCTCTCTCTCTCCCCATCCTCTCTCTCTCTCCTCTCCCCCCTTTATCCTCTCTCTCTCTCCTCTCTCCTTCTCTCCTCCCCCTTTATCCTCTCTCTCTCTCTCTCCCCCTTTATCCTCTCTCTCTCACCTCTCCTCTCCCTCGCTTTGGCCTTCTTCTTCACAAACCATCTGTGGTGGGCGAACTTCCTCCTCACTTCCTCCCTCTCCCTCATGACACAGCTCACCCCATTAATGGCCTCTGTCACAGCATCCCAGGCCTCGACCTTGCTCTGCACGGTGACTGCAATAGCGTCGAATTTCCCCAAGAGGATTTTCTTCCTCTTGAAAACCTCTTGGATTAGGACGCGGAGTTCCTCGTCGCTGAAGCTGGGTCTCTTTCGCCTCTTCGATTGGGGTTCCATTCTCTTTTAAGGGTTGAATTGGGGGTTTTGGGGCTTGTTGTTTGGGGTTTGTGTGAGGTCTCTCGTTCTGTGGTGTTTGCCTGTCTGTTCTTGTTTTGGTTTGGTTATCTGTCTTATCCGTGTTGGGAGGAGAGGGAGGAAGGGCGTGATAACACTTCGCAGCTCTTGACACTGAAGAGGAAACTCTGACTGGGATGTGGCGCCATCTGTTGCATGGGAGATGGGTGCAGATTCACACGCCCTCATGTACGCACACACGTGCACTCACACATGCACGCCAGCCCGCCCACATGCCCGCCCGCGCACTCGCACACGCAAGCAAGAACGCACACACGCACGCACACACCCACACAAACACACACACACACACTTCAGGGTTTGATAATATGATAACACTGATGATGATAACAATAATGACAAGAATATGCTAATAATGGTAATGATAATAACATTGAGGATATTGATGGTAATCATAACAACAACAACAAAAACAATGATAATAATAATGGTAATAATAATAATGATATTAACAACAATTATGATGGTGATGATAACAATAATAATAGAAATTAATACTACTAATAACAAAAACAAGAATACGAATAAGAAGCAATGACGTTAACAGTAATAATAATGATGCTGAGACTGATAATGATGAAAATATTAATGATAGTACTAATAATAACACTATTATTAATGACGACGATGATGATGATATTAATAATGATATTAATTGAATAATAATAACAGTGTCAATAATGATGATGGTAGTAATAATAACAATGATAACAAACAAATGCAACAAAGTTTATATCTGCCCGAAAAAAAAATAACGGCAATGTCCTTGGTTCGAAACTGAAATAGATCGAACTACAATGAAAAATAATCGTAGATAATGTCCCTCGCCCAACAGATAACGTAGCAAGGCTTTTTCCTGTCAGAGAAGAAGGTAAAATGGTACTTTTGTCGGTAAAGAAATAGCGTTGATTTAGCAATTCGGGAATTCTTTAAAACTACGTCCACCAATTTCTGAACAACGATCGATGTGCAGTGCAAGGCTAGAAGACCCTCTAACGGCAATTCAACTCAATAAAAGACAAATAGCAACCAGGAAATTGGAATTGACAGGTCATTTTATGTCGTGATGGTGGCTTAGAGAAGAAACAGTTTGATGGTTTTCGGAAACCCAGTCATCATTGAGAACGAATAGTGATAAAAACTAACATCAGCAAAATATATTCCATGCGTAGGGTTTACAACTAGTTTGATTATATATTATCAGTGGTCGTACAAATTTAAATCCAATAAAATCAATAATAATAATAATAATAATAATAATAATAATAATAATAATAATAATAATAATAATAATAATAATAATAATAATAATAATAAAACAGTATTGCGTGGCACAAACAGTTCACTGAAAAAATGCGCCTAATGTATAACACAAACATCGTAAAAAATGTTTTAAACATCAGCCAGAAATGTAAAGAAGAAAGTTGTGCACAGTTTACGGGATATGAACTAGGAAACCCAATTTCATGGCAGGAAAAAAATCTTATGTATAACTGATTAAATTCCAGAAATTTCCACAAAAAAGAAGCTGAAATAACAGACATGTTCAGTAATCGAAAGAGAGAGAGAGACAAGGCTTTAGGAAGTTAAAGGAAAGTTTTGAGTACAGTGTGATTAGATTATTTGAGGGGCAACCCAGGCGACATTGGAGTGTCTGCAAAAATTAAGTTGACCCGGCAATCTGCCTCGCAAGGTAAAACAATAAGTGGAAAGTTCTTAAGATTGCTCCTCATGACCTAATAAATAGAATGAGAATATGCAGTGATATTACGAAAACTAATGACACTGTAAAAAGGTATCTGATGATGATGATAATGCTGCTGCTGTTGATGATGATAATACTAACAGTAATAGTAATGATAATGATAATTATTATGGTAATAATGATGGTAATGATAGTCATGATAAGGATAATAGTAATGACAAATAATGATAATGATAAGGATAACCATGATCATGATAAGATAATCATGATAATGATAGCAATAATGATAATTAGAATGGTAGTTATAATAAAGATAAAAGTAATGACAATGATGAAAATAATAATGATAATACCAATAGTATCACAATTACTACTACTAATAATAATGAAAATAGTGATAAATAAGAACAAGAACAAGAAGATTAATATTAACAATCATCATTATTATTGTAACGACCACATGATGATAACGATCAATAGTGATAANGTTGACCTCATACGCACTCGTAGTATTTTTGATTTACCTTACAAAATAAATAAGTATCATTCTCAATGCCAAAAACAGTTGTATGTGTACACTTCATTGACCAATGTTCTACAGATTATCCGTTTGGCTACTTATATGTATGGGAGGTAAGTAAATTGTAAGGGCATATATATACATGTATATAAGAAACCTTGAAGAGATATTTGGATACCAAATAGTAAATGGAAGTAGGAATATAATCAACCATAATGTAGCTAAGTAAAACCAGTCTATTACTGGATACACAACATACGTCGTTGTCTAGCATAATTAAGGAGTTCAGGTTCCTCTTTTCTCTCCCTAGTTGCACCGATGTACACCCAATAAAAGTACGCACAAAGCTCACTCAGAAGCTCTCTCTGAAATGTGAATGTGCATGGAGAAAATAGAGCTCCCAAATAGTAAATGGGGCAGAGGCAGAAGTCATTAGAATCCCAAGTGTTCCCAAGGTGTAATAAATCACCAACAGGAAGTCGTAGCGGCCTGCAAACAGCGTTCCATGGCTGCTTTGTAGTCATATGTTTTCGTTAAGGGTAAACAGCTTTAGAAAAATATGCTCTGGAATTTAGTGATGCCATATAATAAATCAATTAAAGGGAGATTATCATCATCAAAATAGTAGTTGAATATAAACGACTGAAGATTGGGACTTTAATTATAGATAGATGTATATTACATTGTATGTATAGGGGCATGCATATAGGCTTTACGGTGAAATGCTTTATGATAATCATATCACGCATTAAAATGGTGAGTTTCCTGTTTTACTTTCCCTTCATAACAATAATGTTAATAAAGAATAAACAGGATATCCGAAGGTAAGAATGTCAAAATAAATTTTATACCAGTCTAATTCTAAACGACAAAAAGTTTATATTTTTACGTTAGACTTGTATATCATTTTCCTTTATCATTCATTTAATCTATTTATTCATTCAAACTTTTGAAGTACGTGTTTCCTGATTTCAACCCGTATCTTATCACTTTCAAAACCAGAGAGAGGGAGAGGGAGGAGAGAAAAAAAATAGATAGGGAGAGAGAGAGAGAGAGAGAGAGAGAGAGAGAGAGAGAGAGAGAGAGAGAGAGAGAGAGAGAGAGAGAGAGAGAGAGAGAGGAGAGAGAGAGAGAGAGAGAGGAGAGAGAGACAGGTGGGGGGGGGGGCAGAATGATAATCAAACGGTCAAAGATAATTTTTCATCATATTAACACATACGATATCTACCACGGAATGCATCGATGCATTTCACAAAGTAACCACTTTACAAATAATTTAAAAAATGTATAGATACAGTAACCGACGACACACGAAATCAATTTATCTATTACACACATCCAAATAATGCATCATGATATACCAACATTCCATCCTTGCACCATATTGATAACACAAATTACATACTGATAAGAGATGTTGAGATAAACCGTTGGTACTGCACAGAGTGAAGACATTTTTAAACTTGTAGTAATAGTAAGGGAGTTGGTTGTATTGTCACCATTTTCCACACTAAGCTCCCTCTGTACTGAAGACTTGCAGTTTCAACGCCACAGATTTACAGTTCTTTGTGTGGTATGTATGGACATGGTATTATTATTGTTATGATTGATAATATTATTGATTTTTTTTATTATTATTATTTTTCTCCAAAATTCTCGTCATTATCATTGTTGTTGTAGTTGATGTTATCATCATTATTATTATTGTTGCTGTTATTATCATTTTTATGATCATCAACATTACCGCGATTATTACTTTCATTGTTATCATTATCACTACAACTTTTATTATTGTCACCATTTTCATCATTCTTATTGTTATCATTATTATTATCATTATTGTTATTATCATTATCATTATCATCATTATTATGATAATCATAAATATTATCATTATTTTCATTATCATTTTAATATTACTACCATGATTTTATTAATCTATTACTACCATGACTATTATTACTATTATGATTATCATTATAATCATATTATCATTATCATAGTCATTATATTCATCATTATTTTTATCATTACTGTCATTATCATTTTTTATCATTATCAAAAATGTTCCTATTCTTATTGTCATTATTATTATTACTGTTATTATTATCATTATCGTTGTTTTTGTTGCTATTGTTGTTTGTTATTATTATTATTATTATTATTATCATTACTATTATAATCCCTAGAATTATCATTATCCTTACTATTAATATTCATTATCATCATCTATTATTAGTTATAATCATCATTATCCTGATTATTATTATCATCCCATTATCATTCTCATCATCATCATTATCATTTTCATTATTGGCATTTGTTTTTTATAATATTAACATGATTACTAATCTTATTATTTTTATTATTGTTGTTGTTGCTGCTATTAGCATTAATGTTATCATTATTATTATATTATTATTATTATTGTTCTCCTTGTTATCATTATTATTCTCATCATCATAATTATTATCACTATTGTAATTATTATTAGAATCATTATTGCTATCACTATTAGATTTATTATCATTACTATTATCATTAGTATTACAACTATCATTACTACTCGTTATTGTGAAAATCATTATCAGATTTACAGTTACCTTCATCACTGGAATGTCAATTACTGTTGTCATTATCATCATTATCAGAATTATTATTACTCTCATCATCATCATTATGATTGTTCCACTTATTATTGCCCATCCATTATCCATAGATACTGCGATTGTCATTATCAATATTAGTAACAGTAGCTATTCGTCCCTAGATTAGCATATGAAGAGTGATAAACGTGAGCAAACATAATCACACTGATAAGAAACCTGCGAATGTTCTGAACAATGTGATATAGTCATGTAAACATCAAACATAAAGTACAACTAATAAAATCTAAGAAAATGTATTTCTCTCCAAAGTTATGTCCATAAAAGGAATAGATATGAGCGAAAGGGAATTTTATAAAGGTACTCGTCTGGCCCAAAAACACCCTGGTATCATTACAGCTTATGGTATCTGAGGAATACACAGGGCGAGGCATTGATCGGTCGTGGTTGTGATCTTGTTGTGACGGAGGGTCCGTGGTGGGCGGGCGGGCGTGTGGTCCTCTCGTCACATGGTGGTTCGAGTTCTGATGTGTCGAGTGGAAGTCAGGATGTGATTCGAGGCTAATTTCTGCGTTGAGGCCAAGCTCTGTTACTTCAGAATGTAAGTTAAATTTCCTAAAAGTTGTTTT
>NW_020868959.1:40000-42500 GCF_003789085.1 Penaeus vannamei
CACAAAATGACATATCCACGGAGGGTAAAACTTCGTTGGTTTTCACGAGTTTAAAAATGAAAATTCAAGAAAAGATTCCTAGAACCCTTAAATTCGGTCGTAATAATGTGATTTTAAAGCAAGAACGTTATTTTTTTACACATAATAACCGCAATCCTAAAATTACTGCATATACTGATATATACATTCTGATGCGAAACTCCCACACCATATACCATCAGTAATATCTGAATGGAACTTAAGACATGGTAATGCTTACATTTCCAAGGATTTAATCAGTATATGAATATCTTATCATTTTGGGAATTACTGTTACTCAGACTAAACTGTCTGTACCTGGTCAGTTCCCTTGTCTAGCTAACCACATCGTTATCTGCCTCCGTCAAATTCCTCATCTTCTTCGAAAGGAGGAAGTGATGTTTAACTAATAATGAATTTAGGGTACTATTGGTATAATATCAAACTTTAATTTCCTAAATGAAGGAAAGAATTAATTCGCAGTCATAGAGAATGTATCTATATCAATTCTATCTACACCAGACAGACAGACACACAGACACACACACACACACACACACATCACGCACACACACACACACACACACACCACAACACACACACACACACACAGCACACACGCATACACACACACACACCACACACACATACATATATATATAATATATATATATATACATATATATATACATATATAATATATATATAATATATATAATATATATTATATATTATATAATCATATATAATATACATATATATATATAACATATATATAATATAATATATATATATATCATATATATATATAATATATATATATATATACACACACACACACACACACCACACACACACACACACACACACATATATAATATATATATAATATATATACACATATATATATAATATATATATTATATAATATATATATATATATATATATATATATATATAATATTAAACACGCACACACATACGGGTGTACACACACACACACACACACACACACACGCACACACACATATGTATATATATGCATATAATGCAATATATATATAATATATAATAATATTATATGTATGTATGTATTTATATATTTGTATATATAGGTATATTGACACGTGAACGCACGCATTCACACACACACACACACACACACACACACACACACAGCACACACACACACACACACACACACACACACACACACTAACACACACACAACACACACACACACACACATAACACACACACACATAACACACACATACATATATGTATGTATATATGCATATATATGTATATATAATACATATATATATATATATTATATATATGTATATGTATATATTTATATGTATAGTATATGACACGCAAATGCACGCATTCACACACACACATACATGCACACCACACACACACACACACACACACATATATATTATATATAATATATGTATTGTGTTGTGTGGTGTGTGTGTGTGTGTGTGTGGTTGTATATATACATATATATATATATATATGTATGTATTGTATGTATATGTATATTATATATATTATATATTATATATAAATAATATATATGTGTGTGGTGTTGTGTGGTGTGTGTGTGTGTGCATATATATATGTGTGTGTGTGTGTGTGTGTGTGTGTGTGTGTGTGTGTGTGTGGTGTGTTGTGTGTGTGTGTGTGTGTGTGCACTGCAGTGCTCCGGGGTAAATGTATATGTATATATCATTGTTATCTTTATATAGGCTAGTATTATATATAATTACATCATTGTGGTATATTGCATATTACATTAAATATATTAGAATTTATAATATGTCACAGTATGCAATCTTTTTCAAAGGGAAATTCACGAGGAGCAGGATGGTGCCGCAAAAAGGCCTCCTTAAAAAAAATGGGAACCTCTTCACTCTCCAAGGAGGCCAACTCCAACTCCTAGCTAAGCCTTGACTATCCCAAGAAGGACACTTCTTGCTTAGCCGTTTGTGAGTTGTCTCGGAAGGGCATCTCTGCAGGACTAATGGCCGTCTTGTGTTAGCGATTATGCTGACACGTGTAGGCCTGTCCGTAGAAGGGAAAAGGCATTGGACCCGTCGTAACTGTGTCTCAACCTTGCCATTTCGCCTGTTAGAGTGATAACAAGCGAGAATCAACATATTGCACCACTGTATTAATTATTTTACACAAGTTACATCTATGGATGATGTGTATGAAACGTATGTAGAGTGTATTTTAATTCACTTTGCCAACACTATTAACTGTACAATGACTATCTTTAATAATCTAGTTTTTTTTTTCGTTATTGAGAGCGGTATGGTCATGTTGAATATCATTCCTTGCATTTTCGTTATCAACAGATTTAATATGTGTTTTTTTCCGACAATTTGATCTTACACATCCTGATATTTGCCGGAACACAATGAAATAAAAATTGATTAGACACCCCTGGAAATGATTTGTGCTGATT
>NW_020868959.1:47500-50000 GCF_003789085.1 Penaeus vannamei
AATAATGATTATAAAAATAGCAGTAATAGTAATACTGATGATCATAATATTTATAAAAAAATTAATAGTAACAACATAATAGTAACAACTGCAACAACAATAATACCAATAATTTTCCTACCACTGTTAATAACAATAATGATACTAATGATTATAATAAGAACATAAACAGGACCAATGATAATAATGATAACAATAATCGTAATGATAATAGTAATAATGATCACCATCATACCCAGAACAATAAAGACAATGATATCACAATGATGATAGCTATGATAAAAGTAACGACGCTTAGACTAATGTGATCATACTCCTACCATCAATATGTAAACAATGACAGAAGTACCTGCTTTATACCAGCTCTAACGTAGCGGAAATAAGAACCACAGAACAAATTTGCAATACACAATATGCATGGTATATTTTACCTCTAGTGGTCATCTAGTCTCGACCAGGGGTTCCCAACCTAGGAGGCCATGGGGTAAATATGACCTCGGAGTCAGCTGAATTTTAGTTCAACTACAGTACATGCATATAATCATCTGTAACATGTCAGTAAAATGGAATATCCTATTCAGTCTTCTTGTCCTATTGCTATTGACACTATGACACTATCCATAACTAATAATGAGTGAATCTGAGAAGATGACAGTATCGACGTTGCTTGTGATGCTGTAGGCCTTGAAGCCAAGTGCAAAGTCTATTGATAACGTCTTATCTCCCCAGAACCATCTTTATATGAATGCAATGGATTATATTATTTTACGCACACACAAAACACACACACACACACACACACAACACACACACACACACACACACACACACACACACACACACACACACACACACTATTATATATATATATATATATATATATATATATATATATATATATATATATATATATATGACTACACACACACACACACACACACAACACACATCACATATATATATATATATATAATATATATATATATATATTATATATATATATATGTATACATATACATATATATACATATATATATATATAATAATAATTATATATTATATATATATATATATATATATATATAATTTACACACACATGTATATGTATATATATGCAACACACACACAAATATGTATACATACCTATACACAACAACACACACACACAGACCACACCACACACACACACACACACACACACACACACACAGATATATATGCACATACACGTCTGTCGATTTATCTACCTATATATCTATATCTATTCATCTATGTGTGTGCGTGTGTGTTTGTGGCAGATATGCAGAAGACATGAATGAAAATATCTCCATAATACAAGAGTTGTATATATATGTATATGTATACACACACACATGAACAGGTATATACATGTGCATATATGTGTGGAGAAACTTTCGGATAAGAGCTAACACAAGACGACTGACTATTCTATTTTTTAGGCCTCGTCAAGCCCCGAGAAGACGATGTCCAAGCCGAACGAATATGCGCAAACTCAAGCACCTGGTAAGGAACCCAATCTCCTTCTTCTCGTAGCAATGGTGCGCTTAAACTTAACATTTTCTCGTCCTTTTCTGATGCCCCTGTTCAGTGTCATATCCAAGAAGGGAACAACACTCGATATGTTCTCGTATATGTATATATTCTTTTATTTTGCTGTTGAATTATCCTTTTAAAGGCACTTCTTCCTCGTCTATGTTCTGAACAATTTGAATAAAACCAAGACTGGCAACTCACTGTGGATTCTCTAATACTTCAATACTTGTGTCATTTAAGAAGAAAGTAATAAAAAGGCGTAAAAAATCAACAAAAACAACATAAATATTGTATAGAAGTTAAGAAAAACAGAAAACATACGTAAGCATAAGATCAAAGTGCCAACTGATTAAAATAAAAAAGTGTCGAATCGGAGTTCTCCTGAGCGTGAGTTGCCAGTTAGTTCCTTCCTCAGACTGGACGTATCAAAGCACTTTCTAAAAATTACTCTCTTCCACGCTTTCCTCTCCTTACCCCAACAGTTGGCCCTCCTCCCCCTTACTCTCCTTACCAACAACCACAGTACGGATTCACTACTCCCTCAACCAGCGTTGTCGTGCCGCAGCAGCAGCAACAGCAACATGTAATTACAGCACAGCCGGTTGTCACCGCCGCCCCCGTTGTGGTAATCGCCGGCGCCACCTGCCCGGCTTGTAGGGTATGTAATGGTCTTTCTGTGTACTTTGTTTGGCTGGAAAAGATGGATTTTTATTTAAATTAGATTTTTTTCTGTTCTAAGTTTATTTTGTTCTAGTTTTGCATTTGGATAGGTTGTCAGCCTATAAATATCGCCCAAAATGTACCACTTTCCTTACGACATTTTTTTGGAAACTCTAGAACATCATGAAAAGGGAAAGGGATATCAATAAGAAATAAAGACAATCCCCAGATCACCCTAAATATAAATGTCGGCCTAAAACCACACACACACACGCATACACACAC
>NW_020868959.1:53654-61154 GCF_003789085.1 Penaeus vannamei
TGTGTGTGTGTGTGTGTGTGTGTGTGTGTGGACTTTCGAGTAGATCTTTGTCAATCAAGGTATTCAAGCATTTCATTGATCTTACACATTCACTATTTATCCGTGTGTACAGGATAATACATGGCTAATACAGGGTATATAGTATTCTGCACATAGTCTATAGGCAACAGCATTTTAACGATAATGCATTATCGTGATAAAGAGAAGAAAAGAAGGTGATATAATTATGATTATTATTATTAGTGTTATAACTGATATTATCATCATTACCATTGTTGCCATTATAAGAATCATTAGTCATATGTTTTTTTCCGCTAGTGGCATACGCAACTCTGTAAATATCTGCTATCCTTATCTTATCACCAGAATATGATGAGTCACGGTGAGGAACAATTTTTTTCCTTTGATATATCTTTACAACTTTCTGCAATAGTTAGACATGCTAATTCTAGATTGTTATTAGAGGGTTGTTCTGAGAGAGCGAGAGAGCGAGAGAGAGAGAGAGAGAGAGAGAGAGAGCGAGAGAGAGAGAGAGAGNTGACAACAACAGAACAGATTTGATACTGGTAGATGAATAGATAGATAGGGAGACAGATAGATAGTTAAATAAATGATAGATAGAGAGATAGATAAAACAAGTATATTGACAGGTAGTAAATATATATATAAAGACAGATAGATAGTCAGATACATAGATGATGATAGATAGACAGGAAAGATGGATAGATAGATGGACAGACAGATAGACATACAGATGAATAGACAGATACATGGATAGATTGATAGACAGACAGATGGACACATATAAATATACAGATAGATGGATAGATAAACAGATAAACCAATAGATACACAGAAATAGATAAATAGATAGACAGGTAGGTACGTGAATTGATAAATATACAGATAGATGGATAGATAAACAGATAAACCAATAGATACACAGAAATAGATAAATAGATAGACAGGTGGGTAAATATAAAGATAAAAAGACAGATAAATAGACAGATAGATGAATAAATAGTCACTTGGGAAGACAGTGCGACAGACATACAGACGCCCGTGTTTGCCTACATGACATAACCTTTTAACCAAGACATCCGTGATACGCGCGCCCCACGCCCGTCTGACCGCCGCCTCACTCTCCTCGCCCCGCCGTGATCAGCATAACTGAGGCAGGATTATACTCATAACGGCACGAAAGTGAGCGCGGCCTTGGGAAAGTGAAGGAATGTTGTATGCTGTCTCTCCTGCGACTCACTTTCATCGACTGTCCCGGGCCTGTGTGTGCTGGAGCTTCAACTTCCTGGTTTTATTAACGCTTTTATTGTCATTGTGAGGGTTATGATCGGTATTTCCATGGTCGTCATTATCACTGTTACTATATTACTACTGGAGCGTAGACCGGAAATCTATTGACATGGTTTGGTCTTCTCACAGTTTCGTTCTGTTCATTCATGGGCATGTGACCTCGTTATGGCAGATCCTGTGGGCTGGTGTGACGTTCCGAGGGCGACACCAGGTGGAGCGTCGGCCCTGCGCTCGTTTCTTCGTTTTTTCCTCCTCCCCTACATCTTTCTCCTCTCTCCTTTGCTCCTCTCCCGTCTCTTCCCCTGCTCCCTCCTCTATTCCTCTGGTTTCCTAGTTGTCTGTTTTCTATCTCTCCTCCCCTTCGTCTCTTCTCTCCCCTTTCGTAGCTCCTTCCTTCTCCTTGCGTATCTCCTCCCCTTCCCATTCCCGCCCCCTCCCTTCCCCTCCCCGCGCCGGATGTCCAGGGCTGCCTAGGTGTGCGTCGCCGCCGAGCCTGACTCCCGTCGGATTCGCGTGTTCGCTCGGGTGCTCAGGGGCAGGGAAAGGGAAGGGAAAGGAAGGGCAAATGGCCGCCTGTGTAGTCAGCAGAAAGTGGCCAGGGCGGGGCCATGTGTGGTTATGCGACGTGGCCAAATGATGGAGCAGAGCGAGATGCGTGGAGATGAGCCGACAGCGAGGTGTCGGTCCGGGTGAGGCGGCGGCCGCTGTTGCGACAGAATGGCCTCTCGACTGACCGCTTTGGTCAGAGAAGGTCGAGAACACACACATACGCACATACACAGATGTATGTATATATGTATATATATATATATATATATATATATAATATATATATATATATATATATATATATGTGTGTGTGTGTGTGTGTGTGTGTGTGTGTGTGTGTGTGTGTGTGTGTGTGTGTGTGTGTGTGTGTGTGCGTGCGTGTGTGTTTGCGTAATTACACAAACGCACACACACATGTACACGTACACACACGCGCGCGCGCACATAAACACAAACACACACACAAATATTGTGTATATTATATATATATATATATATATATATATATATATATATATATATATATATATATATATATATATATGAGAATGACCCTCCCTGGACGGGAGAGACGGCCGGGGACGCGGCAAGTGCAGCCTCACAGCCTGAGGCTCCGAGTAAAGTGCGATGTGCCACTTCGAGATGATGCCACTTGCCGGGGAGATTGCAGATTTCATGCTGTTGCATCGGGAGCTCGAGTGCAACAGATGTTTTATTCCATTAAATCGTGTTCTCAGTGATGCTAACCCAGCAATGTTAATCCAGGCGGAAGCTGTCTCATGCAAGACCAGCCGGTTTCGCCTTGCACGCACAACACACACTCACACACACAACAAAACACAACACACACATACACACACACACAAAACACACAAACACACACAAACACACACACACACACACAAACACACACATACACACGCACACACACACACACAAACACACACACGCACAAACACACACAAAACAAACAAACACACTCCTACACAGCTACATATTTCACTTCCATACCCCCGGCTCTCCCGTACCCCCGCCCCTTTCCGCCTCCCCCCTCCCGTCCCTCCCCCAAATTATCATTTACCATACGCACAGGTAAACAAGCCTACCCCCCCACCACCACCACCACCTACCGCCGAGACCAGACACTTTCGCTCTCGATACAGACAGCAGAAAGTGTGTCTGTGCGAACATGTCTCTCCCGAAGGTCAGGCGGGCGAGACTGGCTGCCGCGACCTCAAGGAAAATACGTATAAAGTTATATTAGACGGACTGATAAGACTGAGAGATAGAGAGATATATAATACTTAATATGTGTGTTTGTGTGTGTGTGTGCGCGCGTGTACATACATACATATATATATATGTGTGTATGTATGTATGTGTACACACACACACACAAATATATATACATATGTATGTAGACACACAACACACACACACACACAACACACACACACACACACACACACACACACATACATACACACACACACACACACACACACACACACACACACACACACACACACACACACACACATATATATATATAATATATATATATATATATATGTGTGTGTGTGTGTGTGTTGTGTGTGTTGTGTGTGTGTGTGTGTGTTGTGGTGTGTGTGTGTAATGATATATGTGCATGGTGCATATAAATATTATATATGGTTTTATAGATGGTCAGATAGATAGATTATAAATAAAAATATTGTGCATTCGGGAGCCAGGGGTCGATCGCTAGAGGGGGCGAAACCTTTCTCGTCTCAAGCGAAAAACACCGGGAAGGGGTGGGGAAGGGGAGGGGGGTGGAGGGAGGAGGGGTGGGGGAGAGGAGAGGAGGGGGTGGATGCGTGGAGGAGAGGGAGAGGAGGGGGTGGGAGGGAGAGGAGGGGGGAGGGGAGGGAAGGAGGGAGGTGGGTGGGAGGAGGGAGGGGGAGGAGGGGAGAGGAGGGAGGAGAGGGAGTGGGGGAGAGGAGGGGAGGAGGGAGGAGGGAGGAGGGGGTGGAGGGGGAGGAGGGAGTGGGGGGAGAGGAGGGGGTGGAGGGAGGAGGGAGTGGGGGGAGAGGAGGGGGAGGGAGGAGGGAAAGAGGAGGGGTGGAGGGAGGAGGAGGAGGGGTGGAGGGGGTGGAGGGAGGAGGGAGGAGGGAGGGGGGAGAGGAGGGAGGAGGGAGGAGGAGTGGGGAGGAGGGTGGAGGGGGGAGGGGGGGGAGAGGGGGGGAGGATGGGGTGGAGGGGAGGAGGGTCAGTCCGGCCAGGCTTCCCTCTGTCCTGGAAACAACACGTGATTTCATAAAGCCTCAGAATTCCTTTCGGCAAATATATTTTTCGAGCTTCCCTTTGTCGCCACTTCGTCTCGCCTCCATCTCGAGTTGAGGCCGATTCGTTGCGTCATCATCGGTCTGTTTTCCAATTACAGCTGTTGACGCCTTTGCCTCCTATTTGGTCGTTTCATCGGGGATACTTTCAGCGTTTCGGGTTGGCCTCAGCTGCAGCTTCTCCTTCAAGTGAATATGATGGTGAGAAAGCAATAGAATTATTCTTTTCATAGTAATGGTGGTTACAGAGCTCATCAACATCATCATCGTTACCACTACATCATCGTCACCACTACATCATCGTTACCACACAGGGACTTATTAAGATAAGGGTGAGGATAACCTATGTTACTTCATTCCTTTGAGATGTAATTTCTCTTTTGTCTCATTAAACGTGTCAAAGTAAAAAAAAAAAAAAAAAAAAAAAGTCATCACCATTGTTATCGTGAATAACAACAAAAATACAAACAACAAACACAAACAACAACGGCATTTTCAACACAACTGTTACTGTTGCAAGTTTTATTGCAATTATGCAAATATTTTGCAGAATCCGCCGCTTTTGCAGCCTTAATTGGCCCACAATAGTGCCTCGAAGACCGTGCGCCGCCAAGACTGCTTACCACTTCGCGCGCAGAAACAATTACTTCAACTCGTGGGGGAAAAGAACTGGAATGATCTAGTGCGCTATTTCATCACATTACTATTTCGATCTTATTCCCTGCGCATTATCATTAAATTCTTTTTTATACCGGTACAAAACCTTGGACTTCTAGCGCGTGGAATGTATTACAGTTACGGCAGCAGATAACGGTCAGCGTTCACTATCGCTCTTTGAAAGTGACATCGAAGGTTGTATGACGAGCTCCGAGAGAGTGAGTGCGCAAGAAAACGAAGTGCTCTGAAAAAACGGAATTCTCATTCTGTGAATTACGAAGGTCTGACTGTTCTTTCTTTTGATTTTCCTCAATAGAACGTAAATCACACAATTTCTTTATTTGTTCTTTCTCTCCCTTCCCCCTTTTCACCTCACTCTCTCTCTTTCATTCTCTCTCTCTCTCTCTCTCTCTCTCTCTCTCTCTCTCTCTCTCTCTCTCTCTCTCATATATATATATATATATATATATATATATATATATATATATATATATATATATACATACATATATATATATAATATATATATATATATATATATATATATATATATATATATATATATATATATATGTATATATATGTGTGTGTGTGTGTGTGTGTGTACGTATGTATGTATATGTGTGTGTGTGTGTGTGGTGTGTGTGGTGTGTGTGTGTGTGTGTGTGTGTGTGTGTGTGTGTGTGTGTGTGTGTGTGTGTGTGTGTTGTATTCATCACTCTCTTTCTCTTCTCTTCTCTCTCTCTCTCTCTCTCTCTCTCTCTCTCTCTCTCTCTCTCTCTCTCTCTCTCTCTCTCTCTCTCCTCTCTCTCTCTCTCTCTCCCTCCCTCCTCCCTCCCTCCCTCCCTCCTCCCTCCCTCCCTCCCTCCCTCCCTCCTTCCTTCCTTCCTCCCTCGCTCTGGGTGTTACGGACTGTAAAAGGCAACCGTCTTTCTAAATAAACCACTGTTTAGGAATAACAAACAGGTACACACAAGCACACCTGTCCATTTCCGAGTAAAAAAAAATCCGCAAAGGTCGTCCACCCCGAGCCTGCTAAAGGTTAGACTCCCCCCTCTCCTGTGTCAATCATTTCTAAGAACCACAAACATTTCCGCTCGCTTTTGTCTGCCTGTCGTCCTCACCCCCTAGCGGCGGCCGTGTGAACTACCCAAATGGAGTTGTCGGAATATTAGCGACATATTAGGATATTTCTGAGGGAGATTAGGAAGGAAGAGAGAAAATTAGCTTATTTGAGGGTTAGGAATATTAGGAATAATGAAATGGAAAATGAATGAAGAGAATGGGGTAGGAGGAAAGAGACTAGGAGAGAAAACACGCGGATATTAGAATACATTATAGATTTTTTTTCACGCCCATTAGTGTCAAAATTTGAAGGTCGACCACCACCTGCCTGACGTGGACCTGAACACACCTGTATTATTTCATTAATCGGATACTTTTTGCTCTGATAAGAAGAAATGCAAAATGGTATGTATTAGAATATTCATCTTAATGATTAGCTTTTCATGATTACATACGTGTATCATTTTCATTATTTGTGACCAGTCGTTCGGCCAAATAGGAAGTGGACATAATAGTACTACCAGGATGTTATAAATAGTTAAGGTGATAATTGCAATACTGCTGATTGATATTCGTTATAAATTATAGATATAGAGAGATGTGTAGATGTAAGCAGATATATATAGACATAGACAGAAGTGGATATATATAGATATATGTATCATTATGATATAGATATAGATGTGCTTTATTATGATGTAGACAGAAGTGGATATATATAGATATATGTATCATTATGATATAGATATAGATGTGCTTTATTATGATGTAGATATAGATGTGTATCATTATCATATAGTGTATCATTATGACATAGATAGATGTGTATCATTATGGTATAGATATATATTATTATATTCATCATAATCATTACATATAGGGAAAGGAAGAGAGAGTGGGTGGGAGAGAAGGAGAGAGAAACACACCGTGAGAAAATGATAAAACGATAGATACTGAAAGAATGATAGATTTTTTTTTATATGCGTCAGTAATCTATCTTATCATTTGATTTCTTCATACTGATACAAAAATATGCTTATCTTTATAATGTTTTATATCTATATATCTAAATATTATGTATCAGAATGTAGAGAAAACGTGATTAATCTATTTTGCTGGTAATTCTGATGCAGTTGCAATTAAACTGAATTCTATATAATTATGAAGTTAATGATGATTATAGGTTAAAACAAGGTTAATAGGGATTACGATGATGTTACAATAATAACGATACTGTGATAACATGTTAATAATGTTATTACTTGCGATATTATCATTACTGAAGTAATTATGGCTTGAAAGTATTGATAATGAGGATAATGATAATAATTGCAATAGCAGTAATTACGTACGTGCAGTATACGTGTAAATAAAGGAAAGAAGAAAATGAATAAACAGGGGAAGAGGGAAGAGGTGGGAGGGTGAGGGATGTTGGAGAGGAGGGGATGGGGGAGGGGAGGAGGGGGTGGGAGAAAGAGGAGACAGACATGCGGGATGATAGAGTAGGGGGTGAGATAAGAGAGAGGGGGAGAGAAGGAGGAAGACAGAAGGGGAAGGAGAGGGGATACAGAGATAAGGGGGTAAGGAGGGTGAGGGG
>NW_020868959.1:70180-77680 GCF_003789085.1 Penaeus vannamei
TATTAAAATCAACGTATTTTATTGAGATTTTTTTTTTTTGTCGCTCGCTTTTCATTCGTGTCTTTTCATGCGATTCAGCATTTCCCTTCTCGGCTTAGCGGGGAATTAAAAAAAGGGTCTGCGACTACAGTGGGTTCAGAGGTCCTCTTAGGAATCTAGAGTTCCCGCCAAAACCGGTCTTGGCGTTCCGGATGTGACGTCATGCGTCTTCGTTTTCTAAGAATAGGAAAGCACTTAGAAACTGTTATTTCCGGCGCCTGTTTTGCATAAGAAAGCGTTCCCCATCTCACTGCTGATGCATAATTGCAAATCGAGTACGTGATAAAGATGTAGACGAGTTATGAAAGTAATTATCCAGTCGCAAGTTCGCGCCAAAACTGGTCTGTTTTTTCCCCCTCCGCCGTGTCTCTGCTCACCACCTGAGTTACGGCTTCTTTATCGACCATAATTTCAACCGCCTCCTATCAGTTTGTCTGCCGCTGCTAGTCACTGCCATCGACCGCCAGTCACAGCGGCTCTCACCGCCAGGCACCGACCACGCGTGCGTCACCCGTCCTTCTAGGTCATCCACTGTTGCATCATCCGCGTCTTCGTCTGGGGATCGGTGTTGCTTCATCCTGGGCACGTTCGGCCACGCGCGGTTCTCACTTGCTATGCTCCATTTCCCCCTACATCGCACCCTTGCATTTCCTATTCATTTCAGTACCAAGAGCATCATCACTTATTATTCCGTTTATTCTGCGTCTCCATCCGGGTTCCATCGAAGACGAAAACCCCCGCCGGCCATACGCCTTCGCCTTGCAGCTCCCGTCTCGCAAGGCGCACTCTTCGCCCTTGCACTTCAGGCCGAACTCACTCCTTCCCCGAGATCCCTTCATCCGCACGGCGAGTTAACCTCACCCATAAAACAGCGGCATCCATTCGCTTCCCTCGTTTTTTCAAGATTTTAACCCCGTGATTCACCCTTGGGCTCGTATCCTCGAGACAGCTTGATGACGTCATTACCTCGCGGTCGGGGGTAAGGGAGGGGGCATCGGCGGGTACGCGAGGGGGAGCGGGGTGGGAGGGGAGAGCCGGGTGGCGAGGGTGAGGGGAGATCAGGGCGGGTGGTGATGAGCGTTTAGGGGAGCATAATGAAGGAGAGAAGATGGCGAGGATTCAGCCAGAGGGGAGGGGGGGGGAGGTTGCGCCACAGGCTGAGGTGTGCCTGACACGGGGAGGAACTGGGCTGAGTCGTCCCCGCTCAGCGCCGCCTTTTACCGACTGCGGCCGCTTAACCTCCGTTTAACCTCCCCGCCTGGCCTTCGCTGGACTCCTTTATTTTTTGTGCGCTGAGAAATCCTCTCCAGTAATCCGACTTGGGGATTTTTAATGGATATTCTCGGGGATCGCCGGTGACAGGGGGCGGAGGAGACCCCAGACGGAGGGCCTGGGAATCCTAGCGAGTGGGGAGGTTGGGAGCCCACGCGATGGTGGAGAGGATTAGGATTAGGATAATTACTAAGAGATTTGCTATGTCCCCTGTCTGTGACTTATCACAATAAATTGTGTGTGTGTATTTTCAGTGTGTGTGGATGTGGAATGTGTGTGTGTGTGTGTGTGTGTGTGTGTGTGCATGTGTATATTTGTGTGTGTGTGTGTGTGTGTGTGTGCATGTGTATATTGTGTGTGTGTGTGCATGTGTATTAGTGTGTGTGTGTGTGTGTGTGTGTGTGTGTGACTGTGTGCATGTGTATATTAGTGTGTCTGTTAGTGTGTATGTGTGTTTGTGCTCGCGTGCGTGCGTGTGTAGATCCATTGTTTCAGAAAACGTTTTACGTATCACCTATGTGTAAAATACAGACAAATATGATCGGCATCACATCCATTAGTGCCTAATATTCCCCTTTCTTCCCCCCGCCGCCTTTCCCTTTTCCCGTTCGCCGCGGGCGCTTCTTCCTTCCAGTACACTGTAATTGTTTCAGCAGACTGTGAACCGAGCTGTCAAGGTTAGGCGTCCTTACGGGGGCACAGCACCCGCCCTTATGTCTCGTGTTGACTTTTGCGCCGGATTTTCCTTCTGGTCGCGTCGAGGGGCATCTGGGCGGCGACCCACGCAGGCACGCCGGGGGGAGGCCTCCTGCGACACCAGGGCCGAGAATCCGACGGAGACGTGCCGGGGCCGCGCCAAAAAGCGGTGGATCCTCGGGCGCGTGTGGCAACGCGACCTTCCCGCCAACGTGCGTGCGAGCATGTGAGCGCTGAGGCCGAAGCCCTTATGGGTGTGAGGCAGACGGGTCTCGGCCCGACACGTGTCCTGTTTATTCAAGGATATCCATGGCTATGGGGGTTCCACGGGGTTGGCTTGGCATGTACGAAGCTCTCCAAGGATGTGTAGAGAAGCAGAGAAGCGTTTTGTTGCCAGATTTCATGCTCCAGAAACAACTTTGAACTAGAAACCTGTTGGAACCTGCGTTTGGAGCAGTATTACCAGACCACAGGTTCTGACAACAATAACGCACATAGGCTCAGCTAACGAGAGCCAGGCAACCGGGCTTTACAAAGGGGAAATTTGAAACCCAAGTCGCACGTCCATTCCTGACACAAACCCCTAATCTTAAACGATGCTCTCTGTGTACAAGTAAACACAGGACGGGCAGTGAACACCCAGTCAAGTTTATTCCACTGAAGGCTTGATGGCAGAGAGGGAAAGTGAGGTTACCCATCTGGTGGAAATGGTAACAGTGAAAAGGGAGGGAGGGGGAGGGTATGGTGTCCCGCCTCCCACGCACTCGGTCAGACGGGGGTTGAAACGGTATTTTTAGATTCCTGCGCAGAAACCGGGGTGCATAGGGGGGAAATTTTACGAAAGACGGAGAGTTTAGAACAGGTATGAACGACTTACAAGTTGTCTTCACGGAAAAGGGACTGTTATAATTCTCATCGCCTCTTCTATGGGGTGTTAGACATGTGACTAACTTATTTCATTTTAATAAAAACACAAGAAGCATTCAGAAATTAAATTTATGACTTTTATTTATCAAGCAAGATTACTAATGACTGCTATCCATCTATTTATACCTCTTGATACCGATAAAAGATCCACTGCTTTAAAAGCAAATAAATCTCATATGCATAGTTATAAATTAGCACCCGCATGGAGCCATAATCATTAAATAACATCAAACTTGAATTAAACATTACTGATTTCACACTGATGCATCATACCTGCGACCCATGCAGGTGCAAGCATGGGACGAGCAGTGGTGTTACAGTGGCATTTTCCGTCTGCGGGCCATGGGTCTGCCTCAGGTGGGCCACGGACATATGGTGCGGTATATTGAAAGAGTAGCTTACATAGATCGATAGATGGATTGGTGGACTTACTGATAGATTTATTAATTAATTGATGGATGGATGGATGGATTGAATGACTTATTGAGTGATTGATAGTTCAATAGATAGATACGTAAGAATAAAGATATAGAATATAGATAGATGAGTTCTTTGCACCATGTAGCTGTTGTTAAATGGTAAAGTAGTATTGTGTTTCGAGCCAGATTTTGTTTATTTCCAATTTTTAAGTGCAGTATACCATAGAGAAAGAGGGGGGGAGGAGGGAGGAGGGAAAGGGGGTATATATATATAATATATATATATATATATATATATATATAATATATATATAGAGAGAGAGAGGAGAGAGAGGAGAAGAGAGAGAGAGAGAGAGAGAGAGAGAGAGAGAGAGAGAGAGAGAGAGAGAGAGAGAGAGAGAGAGGAGAGAGAGAGAACAGACAGAGACAGAGAGAGAGGAGAGAGAGAGAGAGGGGGCAGACATAGAGAGAGAGAAAGAGAATAAAAAAGGGGCAAAAAATCAAAGGACAGACAGAGAGCACACTCGCGAGGTATAAAGCAACATTTATTGATAGTATCAGGGGCTTTTGAGTGTCTCTCGAGAAACTGCCTTCGGTGCAGCAAGATGGAGAGCGTAAACTCCGCCGTGAGACTCCTCCCCTCCTCCTCCTTACTCTTCTTCTGCTTCTCTCCTACTCCTCTTCTCCTCTTCCTCTCCTTCCTATCCTCCTCCTTCTTGCGCGCTCCTCCCCTTCTTCTCTATCTTCTCCTCCTCCTCTCTCCTCTTCTTCTTCTTCTCCTCTTACTCTTTCTCCTTCTTCTTTTCCTCCTCCTCCTCCTTAATGTTATTATTCTCCTCCTTCTTCTTCTCCTCTTCCTCTTCCTTCTCTCCTCCTTCTTGTCCTCTCTCTTCCCCCTCCTCCTCCTCCTTCCCTCCCCCTCTCCCCCTTCCTCCTCCTTTTCCTCCTCCTCCTCATCCTCCCCCTCCACTTCCACCCCCCTCCCCCTCCTCCTCCTCCTCCTCCTTCCTCCTCCTTTCCCTCCTCCCTTCCCTCCTCCTTTTCCTCCTCCTCATCCTCCCCTCTCCACCTCTTTCCCCTCCTCCTTTTCCTCCTCCTCCTCCTCCTCCAGTTGCCGCGGCGCTGCACTCGAATCTCACGCTCGACTCCCCAGCCTCATGATCAGTCACGGGACTTGCGGTGATCAACACGCCATGGGATAAGTGACAGCTTAGAGGAGGAAGTGACGGAAATGAGGAATGTGTCTGTTGACTATCTCTTCTTGGGTACGTACGGTTAGGTATACACACGCGCGTACACAGCCACACAAATATACACACACACAAACACACAAATACACACATGAGCACACCACACACACATATTTATGTGTGTGTGTGTGTGTGTGTGTACGGTGTGCGTATATATATATATATATATATATATATTATATAATATATATATATATATATATATATATATATATATATATATATATATATATATATATATATATATATATATATATTATATATATTATATATATATATATGTATGTATGTATGTATGTGTGTATATATAAATATATACATAGAGAGAGAGAAAGGGAAATATTTTGTACGCATATACATATTTTACTGCAAATATGCGTATAAAAATGTGTTGACGAATCTGCAACGTTATCTAATCATATCCATCTACACATTTGGTTGTTTCCCACAACTTTAGCTGAAATAATTCAAATCTTGACATAATACCTAGTCGGTAACCCTTGGCAGAATGACATGCACCAAGTGAATATTGACCAATAACCCTCCCCCAGAGCGCATGCGTGTGCCGGTGCCTACGGAAGACCGCCTGGGTAAACGGCAAGGTCACCCCCCCACCCCCACACACACACACACACAGAGAGAGAGAGAGAGAGAGAGAGAGAGAGAGAGAGAGAGAAGAGACAGACAGACAGACAGACAGACAGAGACAGACAGACAGAGAGAAAGAAATACAGAGAGAGAGACAGCCAGAGAGTGAGAGACAGACAGACAGACAGACAGAGACAGACAGACAGAGACAGACAGCCAGAGAGAGACAGACAGACAGACAGAGAGAAAGAAATAGAGAGAGAGAGACAGAGCAGAGAGTGAGAGACAGACAGAGAGAGAAGACAGACAGACAGAGAAGAGAGGACAGACAGACAGAGAGAGAGACAGACAGACAGAGAGAGACAGAGAGAGAGAACAGAGACAGACAGAGAGAGACAGACAGACAGAGAGAAAGAAATAGAGAGAGACAGCCAGAGAGTGAGAGACAGACAGAGAGAGACAGACAGACAGAAAGAAAGAAAGAGAGAGAGAGAACCCCACCGACGGCGCTCTCCCAGGGATTAAAAGCGCCGAGAAGCCGCCGAAAAAAGGATGAGTCGTGCAAACGATTTCTCGGCGCTGATCCTCACGGGAGATAGTCCTATACGCCCACCAAGGTCTTTCCGTGTCCGTGGATCTCTCCGTTTCCTTTCGTTTTCATTTCGATGGAGGTGGTGACGTAGGTGTTTAGGGTTTGTCTTGCGGTTATATTTGTGTTAATGGTGATACGGTTAATATTAATGATGGCTACTACATCTTGCTATTTTATTCCCATTTATCATGCATCTTTCGTTTTTTTTTTTATGTTCATTGTTATCTTTCATATTATCAACAATATTGTCTTTATCAAGAACCTCATTGACGTGTTATTCCTTTGGGTGTTATGGCGCTGATATATTCTTCCGGGAAGAATACAGAATGTATGTACTCCACGCACCGTAGCTACTTCCTTCCATTGTCTTGTTCATGCCATGCTGCCAGTACTGCTTCCACCTGAGGTCAGAGTATGTCCTCGTCATCACATATTTAGCGCATTGTAGCTATACACTAATCAGTGTATGATTTTAATGACATTTGTACTACGAAGTGAAGAAAATGCCTTTTATAATGTCCTTGGTTATCTTTTACCATTTTCTAAATGTACTGACATGCTTTAGAAACTGTGTAGGTTTATTTTTATTTATTCTTTTGGAATTATCAACGTGTACCTGCAGTGTACCTGCATGTGTCTGTGAGGGTGCCTTTAATCGTTTCCTGGCAACCAAATATCAGCCATAAGTACTAAATGCTTGGCACATAGATTACACAGAACCAGCTGTTATTTAATAACCTAAAAACATCTCTTGGCCTTGGTTGCATCCTTGCTGACAGCCAGCCTTTACAACACCTTTGTTTCTTGTACTTTGGTTTCCTCTTCTGCCACTGGAACCTCCCGCGCCCTAAGGGATGACTGTGGCTTATCCCGCAACCAAGAGCGCTTCGCCTGCTGAGTAATCTTTCCTCTTCCTTGTCTAGGTGGGGCAGCCATCCCGCTCCTCCCTCGGAAGACCGGGATGACCGCATCACGTCCATGAGAATCATTAAGGCATTACTCCTGCGTAGGACTTCCTGCTGGAGGTCACGGGTCTGTGGCCTGCCCCTCGAGCTTTCGCCAAAGAACAATAAATCAAATACGTCATATACCATCGAACATGGTGCGATTGAACAACACAACCGAAAAGCTATCTTAGAACAGGACTTCTGAGTAACGGGATTGTTCAACCATGATGCGTTCCGCTCGTCTGAGATGCACTTGCTCTCCGATCCCTCGCTGAAGGAACCACGAAGATGCTGCGGTGACTAATAACCTCTCCCACGATGATGACGAGCGCTATGACGTCACTGATTAGGATGGGCCAAGTATAGTGCAGCAGTATTTATCTGACGCCAAATATTATTCCATCTAATTAGGCTATATTTACATCATGTGCGAAGACGTATACATCATGAGCTTATTTCATTGCGCGAGTATGTTCACTCTTACATGTTGACAGATTCCTATAGGTTTCATGCGTTGACTCATTTGCTGAGAGATATGAACCTTTCATGTTCGAGACAATGAGCTCATTCATTCGTCGCTTCCCCCTTACCCGCTTTCGTATTCATTTTCCTTCCCCTTATCTCACCCTTGCATCTTTCCCCCTCGTTCAATCTGCGTGGACTTAGGCCTGTATTAGAGTCCACTGGCACTGTGGCATCGGCAGTGATCCACGCCCACCTGGCAGCGCGGGCAGAGACGGGGTCGAAGCGCAGATGAAGCGGTTCGAGAG
>NW_020868959.1:85180-87680 GCF_003789085.1 Penaeus vannamei
GAAGAAGGAGAGAGAGAGAAAGAGAGAGAGAGAGAGAGAGAGAGAGAGAGAGAGAGAGAGAGAGAGAGAGAGAGAGAGAGAGAGAGAGAGAGAGAGAGAGAGAGAGGGGAAGAGAGAGGGGAGGGATAGATAGAGAGAGAGAGAGAGACTGAGACTGAGGGAATGGGAAACGGAAGTAATAAACAAAGAGACAGATAGCAGGAATGAATGTGACCAGGACGGGCATGGCAACACTGTTTTGAAATATTTGAAGACGGGAATAATTCATGTCGGCCGAAAGAAGGCGAGAGAAAGAGAGAAAGACAACGATAACTCGAAAGACAGAGGGAGAGAGATAGACAGAAGGAGGGGTGAGGGGAGGAAGAGGAGGAAAAGTAGAGGCAGATGAGAAGAGAGAAAAAGAGGGGAGATTAACAAAGAAGAAAAAAGAAGAGCTTGGAAGAGAGGAGAGAGGAGGGAGGAGGAAGAAGAAGAAGAGAGGAGAGACAGACAGAGAGCAGGGAGAGCGATTAAAAGAGAGAGAAGGGGAATAAAGGAATAAAGATAAAGAAAAGAGAAGGAAGACAGAAGATACAGCAAGGAAAGAGAGAAAAGGGGGGTTAAAGAAAGAGGAGAGGGGAATAAAGGAATAAGGAGAAAGAAAAGACTAGGAAGAATAGAACATAAAGAGAAGAAGGAAATAAAGGGGGGAGGGAAGAATAGGGAAAAAAAAGCAGGGACATTAGGAAAGGGGGCCGGGGGAGGTAGGGGGGGGGGTGAGGAGAGCTCAGCTGGAGGCCGATATGTTTAGTGTGTGGATGTGACGCGTTTCATTGTCGGGCATCGTGGTTTATTACTCCGAGATATGCTCATTATGCAGCCCCTCACGTTTCTCTCCTCGGCTCGCTGTACCTTGCTGCTTCTCGCTTCTCTTGGCTCCTACTTCTCTCCCTCCTCCCTCCGCTTCTCGCGGCTCCTCCTCCTCCATCGCTTCTCTGTCTCTTCTTAGTTCCGCTCTTCCTCCTTCTCCTCCTTCGCTTCTCCTCCTCTTGGCTCCTTTTCCTCCTCTCCTCGCTTCTCGTCTCTTCTTGGCTCCTCTCCTTCTCTTGTTCTGTCTTCGTTTCTCGTCTCCTCTTGGTTCCTCCTCCACTTCTCGTCTCCTCTCCGCTCCTCTCCTTCTTTTGCGAGCCTCTTCATTTCTCTTCGTTTATTTGCCTCCTCCTCCCATTAGCCTGCATACTTTTTCTAATTGGTTTTCTCTCTTTTACCATAGTTCATTGTTGTTGTTTTTTTTCTCCGTTTCGTTTTCTTTAAAGTCTCGTCCATCTAAGCATCTCTAACTTTTGTCCTCCTTGCCGGTCCCGTCCCGAGTTTAGCGTGTATATATTCATCCAATTTCAGTTAAGTTGGTCTGTGTGGAGTTTTCTTCTGGTGTGCTTCTGTTGGGAATGGAGCGAAGAGGCCGGGGAGTTTCTTTGTTTATATATAATATATTATATATATATATTTTTATTTTATTTTTTGAGTTTGTTGATGTCCTTGGCATTTTTTTTTTTTTTTTTTATAGAAGAAGAAAAAGAAGAAAATAGAAACGTTGATAGTGGAAAATGTGACCAAGAGTGAGAGTTGTGGGGGGGGTATACTCGTGAAATACATTGGATTTTATATATAAAAATCAAGCGAAGTTACACACATCTATGCATGATCGTTTTTTTTTTTTTTTTTATAGCGTATGGTGTATCTGTGGGCGTTGTTTGGGTGTGGCGGGTGTCTGCCTGTGCGAGTGGGCGTGCGTGCATGTTTACGGGTTTGTGTAAATGTTTAGATCGTCATCGCCGTCTCGTTCAACGCCTCAGGTGGCTCAGCTCACAGCCAGCCTTGTGTTTTAGAGAAATTGGGGATTTGCGTCTGCGGAGACTGCCCTCTGGGTGTAGCTTCCCTTCATTTTATTATTTGTTTATTTTTGTGCTGTTTTCCGTTAAAAAGAAGAAGAAAAAAAACATAAGGTATAGATGTGGGGTTGGGTTGGCTTTCGCGTGTTTAGGTGTTTTATTTTGCCATCGATTTAAGATCATTTGTATGGGATGTCGAACAAGCATAAGAAGCCATAGGTATCGGGTACTTTGTGGAGTACCTGTAGTGATTCCCATGCAGTTTTTTGTTTTGTTTTTGTAGGCCTATTAGAAGTCACGTGGATGCAAAGACAGGCCACCTTGTTGTAGTGTTGCTGCCTCTCCTTTTCTGTGCTCTTACTCCCTTCTCTCCTCTCCTCGTCTCACGTCTCCCTCTCCTCGTCTCTCTTCTCCATCCTCGTCTCTCCTTTCCCCTCTCCACTCCTCCCCTCTTCTCTCCCCTCTCCTCCTCTCCTTCATCCCTTCCCTTCTTCTCCCTTCTCTCCTCTCCTCAGCCCTTCTCCATTCCCATCCACCCTTCCACCCATTCCCCACCCACCCCTTCCACCCCATTCCCCATCCACCCCTTCCACCCCATACCCCATTCACCCCTTCCACCCCATTTCCCA
>NW_020868959.1:92680-95180 GCF_003789085.1 Penaeus vannamei
GTCGCGGGGCAGGACAAGCTGTGCCTTACTGCTTCTTGCCAGGTTCTCGTACAGGAGGAGCAGCAGTACAACGATTTTGCACATTTTAGCAATCGTTGGACTTATATTTAGGCAAGTAAATGGAGTGTTCGGGGATTTGGCAATAGGTGGAGTTGCTATCCTCGGGGTTATTTTGCGTGTCTTGAGTTTGTTTTCCGCTTCTTGTTCGTAAAACAGTTTGTATTCGCGGACTCTGATGAGGGGGAGGGGGAGGGGGTATGGCTTACCCGGCCCCCTCGGTCTCTTTTTTTTTCTGGCAGATTTTTGTGCTTCTGCAATTCCGAATTTCAGATGTGATGCGGATATCTGGGGTAACTGATCTGTTATTCGAGGCGTTGTTATATAAAGCAGGGATTTTGGCAAGGGTTAACTCCCCCCTCCCCCTCCCCGCCCCCCTCCGTCTTCGTCACCCCTTCTCGTATCATGTAAACAAACCCAAGATTCTTTTCCACCGGCGCGAGTTTTCCTTATTTGCCAGTCTTTCTTTTGATTATTTTTTTTTTTTTCGTCTGCGATTATTCCCTTTTTTTGTGACTTGGGCATTTTCGAAAGCGGCGACGGAGGAGGTCATGCGGATACGTCGAGGAGAGTGACCTTGCTTCGCCGTTCAGTGCTGCGAGGAACGTTTCTGATTGTTTTTCGACTCGGCGACCTTGCGGGTTCTGTTGCATTTGGTGATGGAAGCGCTCTGGCTGCACCTTGTACGTTATGTTGCTTTTTTTATTTTTTAATTCATTTTCTTATTATTTTTTCTTTTTTCTTGATTTATTTGTTCATTTATTTTTTTCATATTTTTATTTATTTATTATTTTTTTCTTTCTTTCTTTCTTTTTTTTTTTTTTGCTAAAAGAGGGAGTGACTTTTTTCTAGTTGAATGGTAGGCCTGTTTATTCACCGTCTCCTCGTTCTTCCTTTTTCGCTTTCCTCCTCTTCACCCACTTCTTTGCTCTTTGTCTTCGAATGCATTGTCCTCGCCTCCCGCCCTGCGCTGCTCACGCCTCGCCCCTTCGCTGCTTCGTCCTCGTTTCCCTCCCCGGCCGTGGCAGTGTCTCTCCTGCCCACCTGCGCGCTCCTTGCCCACCTGCACGCTCCTTGCCCGGGCTTATCCCTTCCTGTATCCTTATGTTAATGCCCAGAGTAAAGCTGTACTTGCCCTAAAATCTGATTTCTAATCTGTTCTAAATCCGATTACACAGATTTCCCCCCGCGTGGCACCGAGGAGAGGCACCCCCGTGGCTCCGGTTTGGCGAACTGCACCTTTTTTTCCCCTTCTTCTTCTCTCTCCTCTTTCTTTCTTTCTCTCTCTTTCTTTCTTTCTTTCTTTCTTCTTTCTTTCTTTCTTTCTTTCTCTCTCTTCTCTCTCTCTCTCTCTCTCTCTCTCTCTCTCTCTCTCTCTCTCTCTCTCTCTCTCTCTCTCTCTCTCTCTCTCTCTCTCTCTCTCTCCCTCTCTCCCCTCTCTCCTCTCCCTCTCCCTCCCTCTCCCTCCCTCTCCCTCTCTCTCTCCCTCTCTCTCTCTCTCTCCCTCTCCCTCTCTCTCCCTTCTCCCTCTCCTCTCTCTCTCTCCTCTCTCTCTTCTTCCTCTCTTTCTCTCTCTCTCTCCCTCTCTCCCTCTCTCTCTTCTCCCTCCCTCTCCCTCTCTTCTCTTCTTTCGGGAATGAGAGCGTGTCACGGCCTGCTGTTGTCGTCGCCTTAATAGAGCGAGACGTCCTGACGCGCATTTGCATAGGGGTTGAGGTGGGGTTGGGGTGGGGGCTGGGGAGGGGGAGGGGGAGAAGTGTGAAAAAGAGAATGGGGGTTTGGAGGAGGAGGAGGAGGAGGAGAGGCAGGAGGAGTGAGGCAGGAGGAGGAGGAGGAAGGAAGGAGGTAGGACGCGAGTGAAGGGCGTAAGGCGAGGAGAAAAGAGGAGAAAGGGCGTAGGAGAAATCGGTCAAAGGAGGAGGAGGAGTGAAGAGAGGAGGAGAAGTACGTGAGGAGAGGAGATGGAAGTGAGAGCGAGGAGTGAGGGAAGGGAGGAGGAGGAAGGACGGAGGAGAAGGAAGAAGAAGAGAAACAAGAAGGGGATGGGTAGAGAAAGGGAAAGGGAAGACGAAGAGACCGATAGACGATATGGCGAGAGTGAAAAATACCCGGACTACTGGTAAATGACAAAGATAAAGAAATTTGATAATAAGAGAAACACGGAAAAAGTGACTCAAGACAAAATAAAGAGAAGTTGGAATGACTCAGAATAAAATAAAGAAAAGTCGAACGAAGTCCCGGGCACAGCGGCGGAGCAACATCTTGAGGGGGAAAAGGGAGAAATCGGGGGGAGGCAATTGTGGCGGTTCTCTTCTGCCATATGCCGTTCCGGACTTTCTGTCACGTTCGAAGTCGGAGGGAAAGGGAGGTGGGGAGGGAAGGGAGGGAGGGGGGGGAGGGGGATGATGAGGGAGGGTGATGGAGGAGAGGAGGGAGGAGGGAG
>NW_020868959.1:102680-107680 GCF_003789085.1 Penaeus vannamei
TTTGTGATGTAGGCGTGGCCAATCGCTCGAGATAACTGTGCACTGGGTAGAGGAGGGGCTTGGGAGGGGAGGGGGGGGGGGGGGTTACGTGCGAAGGATGGGGGAGGGGGAGGGAGGGATAAACGGGAGGGAAGAAAGGTGGAAGAGGAAGAAAGTGGAAAATCAGGGAGGGAGGGAGCGAGAACTGTTGGAGAAAAGGGAAATTAAAGGAAACGCGAGTAAAGGCACGATCTCCACTGATAGTGTGTGACGTTATTAGTGGATTAATTGATAGTCTGTCTCCTCTCTCTCTCTCTCTCTCTCCTCTCTCTCTCTCTCTCTCTCTCTCTCTCTCTCTCTCTCTCTCTCTCTCTCTCTCTCTCTCTCTCTCTCTCTCTCTCTCTCTCTCTCTCTCTCTCTCCTCTCCTCCCTCCTGCCTCTCTCTTCCCTCCCTCCCTCCCTCCATTCTTCTCCCTCTCTCTCCTTCCCTCCCTTCTCCCTCCCTCACTCCTCCCCCCTCCCCTATATCTCCTATATCTCCTTATCTCCCTCCACCTTCCCTATACCCCCCCCCCCGGCACGGCTGACCCGGGCGGCAGAGCTTCGTGCACGTGGTCGCCTTGCACGTGGAATGGGCGGACACGCGAGGAAACGGCGGGGGGGGGAATGGATGAGGGAGCACGTGGGAGACGCACATGGCCAGGTTGTATTATTAACACGAAGGCGAGCGAGTCAGGAGTGAGGGGAGGGGGAGGGAGGGAAGGGTGATGGGGTGGCGGGGTCGGCAAGGGGGGAGGGGATGAGGAGGGGGAGGCGGGTCGGAGGGGGAAGAGGGGAGGCGGGGTCGGCAGGGGGATGGGAGGGGTAGAGAGGTCGCTATTTGGGGAGAGGGGAGGAGGGGAGGCTAGGGAAGGGGAGGGAGGGAGGAGAGAGGTGGTGGAGGGGCATGTTGGGTCTCTGTCGCCCTCTCCATCCCCTCCTTATTGTGGGGGTTTGGTTGTTTTTGAAGTGTTTGTTGTGGTGGGTTGTGTGCTCAAGTTATCTGTGGCTGCTGATAAGTCAGTCTCTCTCTTTCTCCTCTCTCCTCTCTCTCCTCTCTCTCTCTCTCTCTCTCTCTCTCTCTCTCTCTCTCTCTCTCTCTCTCTCTCTCTCTCTCTCTCTCTCTCTCTCTCTCTCTCTCTCTCTCTCTTCTCTCTCTCTCTCTCTCTCTTCTCTCTCTCTCTCTCTCTCTCTCTCTCTCTCTCTCTCTCTCTCTCTCTCTCTCTCTCTCTCTCTCTCTCTCTCTCTCTCTCTCTCTCTCTCTCTCTCTCTCTCTCTCTCTCTCTCTCTCTCTCTCTCTCTCTCCCTCTCTCTCTCTGTCTCTCTCTCTCTCTCTCTCTCTCTCTCTCTCTCTCTCTCTCTCTCTCTCTCTCTCTCTCTCTCTCTCTCTCTCTCTCTCTCTCTCTCTCTCTCTCTCTCTCTCTCTCTCCCTTTGAGCTGTGTCAAAAGTAAAAAAAAAATTCTCCCTCTCACATTTCAATATATCATCATATATTCATTGATACGTAGCCTACATGTTTATCATCATCATAAACATGCCATGTAAAAGATATTGCCTGCTAATCTTATTGCCGCCTTATTGTGAATAGATACTAATTTGTGTTTATTTTTTCCAGGTGAGGAGAAATGTGGGGCGCCTTCGTTCGGTGAAGAGGCAGGTGAGCAGCGGGTTTCTTGGAGAATCAAGAGGAGGAGTTTGATTCTTGTGTTTGAGAAAGAGGGTGGTGGGGTGGGGTGGGTGGGGGTGGGGGGGGGTACTGAGTGAGTGGCGTGATTCCTTTTTTTTTCTGTATATCTGTCTGTCTGTATGTCCATTTGTCTAGCTGGGTATTTATGATATGTATATACATGTGTGTGTGTGTGTGTATGTATGTCGGTGTGTGTGTGTGATATGTATGTCGGTGTGTGTGTGTGTATATGTATGTCTGTGTGTGTATCTATGCTTACCTGAATACATTGCCAACATCCATACATATACATAAACCCCTTTTTGCCTTCCCTGATGCGCCCCCCTTCCCACGCCTTCGATTTTTGGATGTCCGTTATCGACTCCCGCCTCCTGCCGGCGATGGATGACGAGGGGCTGACGGAGGGCCAGGCTGGCCGCGAGGGACACGCATTTCCAGGGACACGACGAGAGGGGGAGGGAGGGGGAGGGAGGGAGGGAATGAATGAAGGAGGAAGAAGAGAGGGGGGAGGAAAGGAGGGAGGAGGAAGGAAGGAAGGGGATAGAGGGTAAGAGAAGGGGAGGGATGGACGGAGGGAAGAGGGAGGGAAGGAGAGAGAGATGGAGGGAGGGGGAGAAAGAGAGAGGGAGGGAGGGAAAGAGAGAGAGAGAGGGGAGGGACGGAAGAGAAGAGAGAAATGAATATGTATTAAGAGGGGAGAAAGAAAGTAAATAAAGAAAAAAGAGGAAGACAGACAGATGAGAAAGGGAAGGATGTGGAAGGAAAAAGAGACAGGCGCGCGCGCGCGCGCACACACACACACACACACACACACACACACACACACACACACACACACACACACACACACACACACACACACACACACACACACACACACACACACACACACACAATAATCTACGAACCTGAAACTCACAAACTGTCCCTCACTCACCCACCGAATGAATGTCACTAACACGATGGAGGAAAGAGGGAAGTGTGTGTGCGTGCGTGTGCGTGTGTGGGGGGGGGGGGGTTGGAGGAGGGCAGAACGGTGCTTCATGTGGTCAGTGAGCATGAGGTTCCATTCAAAGGAGGAGGAGGATGTTGGCTAGAGCGAATGTTGGCGAATGTGCACCAAGGAGAATGTTGAACCGGAGCGCCGCCGGGACCCAGGCTGGAAGTCTGGAATATTCTATTGCTCTATGCGGCGAAACTGGGTGAGCTGGGGGGGGGGGGGGGGGGGTAATTAAAATAAGGAATATAATTAAAAGAAGGAGGATTAGAAAATCGAAGGGAGAACATGGCGAGAAAACGCAAGGAAAGGATGAGAACAAGAACAAAAACGAGAAGACACGAAAATAAAACCAAAAGAGATACAGAAAGGAAGGCATTAAGTATGAAAACGGCAGAAAACGAGAAAATGCAGGGGGGAGAGAAAAAAATGAAAAGTGAAAGAAAGACAGAAAGAAGGAGAGTGAGAGAGAGAAAGAGTAAGAGAAAGAAAGGGATAAAGAGAGATATAGAGAAAGAGAGAGAGAGAGAGAGAGAGAGAGAAGGGGGGAAAGATAGATAGAGAGAGGAGGAGAGAGAGAGAGAGAGAGAGTAAGAGTAAGAGAAAGAACGAGAGTAAGAGAAACAACGAGAAAGAGAGAGAGAGAGAAGGATGAAGAGGATCGTGGTGCTCATGGCCGGGTATTGATCCAAGCGCTTGAAAACGTTTTTTTATCTTTGTGTTTCTTTTTTTTTTTTTAATCTCACTCTGTTATCTCTTTCCTCCATTTATTTACCTTCTAAGTTAGATGGGTAGAGGGAGAAGGGGAGGGGGAGGGGGAAGGGGAGGACGGCGTACGACAGCTGTTTTGGTCACTCGAGAACACTTCTTCCTCTGAGGAGTCTTGGGGACATAGAGGAAGAAAGGCGACCACGTGGAGCAGTTTCCTTAATCTTAAAAAGACAACGTTAAGCCTTCGATGGTCCAGGGTTGAGGTGCCGAAGATTAAGGTGAAACAAGGGACGTCGCTCATGTCGTTTATTGCGGATTCGTAGGTTGTTTTAGCGATCGTTGTGTGTGGTAAAGGTAATGGAGATTTTTTTTCGCAATTGGCAAATTTATGATTACCGGATTTGATTGGGAAACCTCTTTGAAACCTTTGTAATTGGCTTTGCGGACTTACGCGCATTTGGAGGTGGCTTTGGTTCTAAATCCAGAGGATTAATGAATTGTATTTGAATTTGGATGTACATAGATTAGCAAATAGATGCTTGCGCACACGACACACGCACACGCACACGCGCGCACACGCACACGGACACGCACGCACACACACACACGCACACACACACACACACACACACACACACACACACACACACACACACACACACACACACACACACACACACACACACACACACACACACACACACACACACACACACACACACGCACCACGCACACACACACACACACACACATGTGCATACGTATGTACATATATACTTAGGCCCGGGAGGGTAGTCCCATTAAGGGTCCACTTTAAGTTGTAGGTTTATTAAAAGAAATATGTTACTCTTTCATCCGAAATTAGCATTTCTTCATGTCAGAACAAATTACATAGAATTAACCAAATTTAAGTGTACTTTTATTCATGTAAACATGTTTTATTTTGCATCAATTAAGGTTTTATAGTCACCCACTGGTCATTCTTAGTTGCAAAGTCATCAATATGTCATTTGAAATTATATCTATCCTTTTACATATTTATTTTAATGTGCTTTATTTTCTTTTTTTTACGTCAGTTATCATATGGGGGCTGCACGTCCATCGGGGCTCGAGGACGGTATAAAATCGCCCCTCACCTGAGCTGACTTGCATTTATATGAATATGTATTATATATATATATATATAATATATATATATATATATATATATATTATATATATATGATCTTCTTTTTCTTTCTTCTTCTATTCTTTCTTTTCTTCTTCTTCTTCTTTTTTTTTCTTCTTTTTTCTTTCTTTTCTTTTTTTTTCTTCTTTATCTTTTCTTTTTTCTTTTTCTTTTTTTTATTTATTTTTTAATGTTTATATTTACATATATGTGTATATATATATTCTCATACACACACATACACAAGTACACACACGCACGCGCTCTCACTATTTCTTTCCTGGCCCCTGCCGGTACTTCCCCAGGCGTTTGCGTTGAGCGCCATGTACACACACTTCCCGGCGCTGGATCGCGATCAATAATCCGTTTAATAACTTATTCATCATCACAACAGCGATCCTCGTCGTAAACTGATACG
>NW_020868959.1:110180-117141 GCF_003789085.1 Penaeus vannamei
ACAGGTGTTTGAGAAGGAAGTGTCTGTCTGTCTGTCTGTGCTGTTGGTCATGTCTTTGTCTGTTGTAGGGTTTGTGTGTGTGTGTGTGTGTGTGTGTTTGTCTCCGTGTGTTGTGTTTGTCTCCGTATGTGTTGTGTGTGTCCGTGTGTCCGTGTTTGTGTGTGTGTGTGTGTCTGTGTCTGTGTCTGTCTGTCTGTCTGTCTATCTATCTCTCTGTGCGTGCGGGCGTGTATGCATGTGTGTGAATGTTTTGCCTGTCTGTCTCACCATGTGTGCTTGTGTGTATCTGTCTGTCTATCTACCCGTGTATCCGTATGTCTATGTATGTGAAGGGTGCGGAGAGGAAGATAAAAAACGAGATAGATGGAAAGACAGCAGGAAAGAAAGGGAAGAGGGAGTGGGGGAGGGGGGAGGGGTAAAAAAATATGATAGATGGAAAGACAGCAGTAAGGAAAGGAAAGAGGGAGGGGGAGGGAGGAGGGGGCCAAGTTGAGTGTCTTGAGGCGTCCGGTGTGCGTCTTAGTCATGTCTTTAGTTCGGACGCAGGTGCGGCTTACACTCCCCATCCCCTTCCCTCCTTCCCCCCTTCCTCCTCCCCTTCCCCTTCCCCCTTCCTTCCCCCTCCCCCCCCCTCCCTTCCCCCTGTCCCATGCCCCCCTTCCCCATTCTCCTTTCCCATCCCTCTTTCGGTTTGGGTTTCCTGTATTTCGCTGTTATTTGTTCGTTAACTGCTTATTATTTTGTTTTTGTTTTATGTTTTTTATTCATTTATTTATTTTGTTTCTTTTTTTTCGCACTGGTGTAGGGATGGTGGGGAGGGGGGGAGGGGGGGAGAGAGAGAGAGAGAAATGTTGAGGGGGGGGTGTGTGGAGGGTGGGGGGGAAAGAGAAGGAGAAGGAGAGGGGAAATGGTGGAGAAAGAGAAGGGGTTGAAGAATGGTGGAGAGAGAGAATAGGATGGGATATGATGAAGTGGTGGAGAGAGCGAGAAGAGCATGGGAAATTATGAAGAAGGAGCAGAGGATGAGGAATGATGGAGAAGGAGAAGGAGAAAGAGCTAGGAAATGGTGGAGAGAGAGAAAGGGATTACGAATGGTGGAGAAGGAGAAGGAGAAAGAGCTAGGAAATGGTGGAGAGAAAGAAGGGAATTAGGAATGGTGGAGAAGAACGAGAATGAAATGTGAAATGAAGAGAAAGAAGGGGATGAGGAACGATGGAGAAGGAGAAGGAGAAAGAGATAGAAAATGGTGGAGAGAGAGAGAGAGAGAGAGAGAAGGGGACGAGAGATGGTGTTCCATAATTTTGGCGAATTGTATTTGGCTTCAGACTGCCTCGTGTTTATTTCTATTGTAGTCTTTGGTGGCTCCTGATTGGTCATCCTCTCGTGACGTCATCCAAGGAAGGGTAGAGCTTATTGAGGAAGAAATGCGACGATTTTGACCCTTATGATAGGCTTGTAACCCTTTCCTTGTATCTTAATTAGAAAATTGGGAATTTAGCCATTGCTAATTTACGATTTTTAAAAATTTCTGGACTGATGTTGCGATAAAAAAAATCATCTCAATTACCATCATTTTTTTTCATAACTAGCATAATCATTATCACACGTCATCGTTCACTCCACTAATTTTCTTCTTCTTCTTCTTCTTCTTCTTCTTCTTCTTCTTCTTTGTTCTTCTTCTTGTTTCTTCTTCTTTCTTCTTCTTGTTCTTCTTCTTCCTCTTCTTCTTCTTCTTCTTCTTCTTCTTCTCCTTCTCCTTCTCCTTCTCCTTCTCCCTCTCCTTCTTCTCCTTCTTCTCCTTCTTCTCCTTCTTCTTTTCTTTCTTTCTTTCTTTTTAGCTTTAAAGTCATTTTTCTCTCTCTTAAAAAGAAATCTGAGTTTGTTTTGGAACGCTTATTTCACCTGGCCTGGAAAGGAAGCGTTTGTCTCGGCTCCGTTGTTATGGTAACGATTCTCAAGTTTTTGTTTGTCTTTAGGGAGCTGGCGAAGCTGGGGGAGAGAGGGGAGGGAGGGAGCGGAGGTAGAGGGAGGAGGGAGGGAGTAGAGGGAGAGGTGGGGAAAGGGGGAGGGAGGGAGTGAGGAGGGAGGAGAGAGAGAAGAGAGAGAGAGAGAAGAGTGAGAGAAAAGAGAGACAGAGAGAGAGGGGGGGGGGGTAGGGGAGATGTGGAGTAGGGGACAGGATGTAAGGAATGTTAGAGAAGAAAAAGAGAGATGTTGCAGAAGGTGGTTGGGATTGGGAACGGTGGAGAAGGAGGAGATGGAAAATGGTTGGAGAAAGAGAAGGGATGGGAATGGTGAGAAGGAGAAGGGATAGGAAATGGTGGTGAGGAATGGTGGAGAAAAAGGAGATGGCGAATGGAGAAAGAGAACGGGGGTGGGAAATGGTGGAGAAGGAGAAGGGGTAGGAAATGGTGAAGAATGGTAGAGAAGGAGAAGGGGGTGAGGAATGTTGGAGAAAGATAAGCCGACGGTGAATGGTGGAGAAGCAGAAGAGTGTGAAAAGTGGTGGAGAGACTGAACGGGGATGAGTAACGGGGGAGAAATGAGAAGGGGGTGTGGAATGGTGGAGATGGAGAACGAAAAGGAGGGGAAAGGATAGCAAGAAAGGGAGGAACAGTAGTGGCAGAAGGCAGGGATAGGCAAGAGGCGACGCGTCACGTGGTCAGCGGGATAGAGCAGCGCACTGGAGGCAAGGACGGGGGGGGGGAGGGGACAGGCGGGGAGGGGGGGTGGCCGCAGACGAAAGTTCAAGGGGAGAAGGCCGGATGTGGAGGCAAAGGCGGGAGGAAGCGGCGAGAGCCTCGGAAAGGGAGGAGGGAGCTTCGGGCGGACAACAAGGGAGCGACTGTGAGAGGAGGCGCACTTAATGAGCACCGCGTGTACTGTACATTTAAACTATGCACACGCACGCGCGCTCAACAAACACGCATGCATAAACACATACACAAACGCGCGCGCGCGCGGGCAAACGCTCTCTCTCTCTCTCTCTCCTACCTCTCCCTCCCTCTCCTTCCCCTCTTCTCTCTCTCTCTCATCTCTCTCTCTTCTCTCTCTCTTCTCTCTTCTCTCTCTCTCTCTCTCTCTCTCTCTCTCTCTCTCTCTCTCTCTCTCTCTCTTCTCTCTTCTCTCTCTCTCTCTCTCTCTTTCTCTCTCTCTCCATCTCCCCTCTCTCTCTCTCTCTCTCCTCTCTCTTCTCTCTCTCCTCTCTCTCTCTCTCCTTCTCTCTCTCTCCTCTCTCGCTTTCTCTCTCTTCTCTTTCTCTTTCTATTTCTCTTTTCTCTCTCTCTCCTCTCTCTCTCTCTCTCTCTCTCTCTCTTCTCTCTCTCTCTTTCCTCTCTCTCTCTCTCTCTGCTCCTCCTCTCTCTCCTTCCTCCCTCCCTCCCTCCCTCCTCTCTTTCTTGCACCCTCCCCCCTCCCTCTCCCTCTCCCTCTCTCTCCTTATCCTTCTCTCGCACCCTTTCCTTCCTCGCCCGGCCTCAGCCCAGCCCGTGATCTGCTCTCCCGAAGCATGTGGGATGTACCCGCCTCCGCCCTTGATTCAGCGGTCTTTCTATTTCCTTTTTTTCTTGCCTCTTGCTCTATATTATTTTTTCCTGGAGGCGAGACGTAGGGACGGCGGGGCGGCGATGGCGGAAGTGGCAGTGCCGGCAGTTCCAATCTCTTGTTTCACTTTTTCTGGGCCGTTTCTTGTGATTGGGACGTGTTGTGATCTTCTGTGACCTTTGCGTGGACTGGGAAAGGTCACGCGGGTAGACTGCCACTGCCTACTTCTGGATGTATCTCTCGGTTGCAGTGTCATGGTGATGCCTTGCTCAGTGTAGCACCGTCATGATGGAATATATTTAGAAAAAAAGGAATTAGCGTGTGTTCATTTAAGTATTAATGTCATATACACTGTATTCCACATAGTGTTTGTTCCCGTAACTCTCTATTCGCATTCGTCAAAGGGGTAAAAAAGATCATACGTACACAGGTATTGTTCATTGCTCGCCAGGGCAGGTGCGCGCGCCGTCGGGACCCGAGACGCTGTCGCCAGATCGTATGAGAACCGATTGTCTTGGAAGCTCAGGTGATCGGCCGCTCAGGTGAATGTCGGGATCGTGTGTCCGTCTCTCTCTCGCCCCACGTGCCTCGGACTCGCCGGGGATCAGAAATGAAAGAGGCGAAGAGGTTTAGCATTTTTGCCTGGCTGTAATACTATCGTTCAGCTGTTTCCCCGCTCGCTCCGCGCCCACGTGTTCGGGTAGGCTGGGTGCAAGGCGCGAGGGAAGCCTCTGTTGTCACAGACTCTCTCTCTCTCTCTCTCTCCTCTCTCTCTCCTCTCTTCCTCTCTCTCTCATCTATCTGTCTCTCTCTCTCTCTCTCTCTCTCTCTCTCTCTCTCTCTCTCTCTCTCTCTCTCTCTCTCTCCTCTCTCTCTCTCTCTCTCTCTCTCTCTTTCTCTCTCTCTTTTCTCCCGATCCCTCTTTTCTCTCCATCCCCTCTTTCTCTCCATCCCTCTTTCTTCTACATTCCCCTCTTTCTCGACCCTCTTTCTCTCCATCCCCTCTCTCCATCCCCTCTTTCTCTCCATTCCCTCTTTCTCTCCATCCCTCTCTCTCCTCTCCATCCCCTCTCTCTCTCCCAATCCCCTCTCTCTCTCTCCATCCCCTTCTCTCTCCCATCCCCTTTCTTCCCTCCCCCTTCCTCTCTTCCATCCCCTCTTTCTCTCCATCCCCCTTCTCTCTCTCCATCCCTCTTTCTCTCCATCCCCTCTCTCTCTCCATCCCCTCTTTCCTCCATCCCCTCTCTCTCTCCATCCCCTCTCTCTCCCTCCAATCCCCTCATCCTCTTCGAATTATAGTAACAATTATCACGATGGTGGTAACACCTGTACGAATAACAATGCCCATAACAGTGATGTTGGTGAATGTACTAAATTATAACGAGACGGGTGCCAGGGACAGCCTTTTCACCGTGGACTTATCTGAGAGTCATTTCCGCTACTGTTGCGGTGGCACCTGTGTTATATAGCCCTGATTAGGTGCAGTCTGTTGCGACGAATTTCCATAGGTGCCGCGACTGTCCATTTTTGTTCACTGAGGTGTTGTGGGTGTGTTCATGTCGATTTTATTTTGTTGGTATTGGTATTTTGTTATCGTTATTATTTTTTATTTTTAGATTTTTTTTTTTTTTTTTTTTTTTTTTGGATTGTTCTCTTTCCCTCTCCTTGTAATTTGAATCTTCCTGTCTTTCTCTCTCTCTCTCTCATTCTCTTTCCTTCTGCTTCCGTGTCCCCATCCTCCTATCCTCCTCTTCCCTCCCTTCCTAACCTCTCTCCCTCCTCTGATTTTCATTATCTTTCCTTCTGAACGTCTCCCCATCCCTCCTTCCCTCCCCTCTCCCTTCCCTCTCCATCTCCCTATCCCCCCTCTCCTATCCCTCCGCTCATCATCTTCCCCTCTAGTTACTTCTCGGCCTTCCCAATCATCCCTCCCCTTATCAAGATTACACCCTCACCCATCTCTACTCTCGCCCTATTACGACGAATTTACATCCCACGCAACAGGCAATATCACACACATAGACAGCGACAGAATTATTGATCCTCTGATCGACGATCTTACCTCGGACTGGAGACGTGAGGAGCCGATAAGTCAGGATGCGACGCGCGGTAGTGTCGTAGAGCCGCCCTGTGGGGACCGTCATAATCGATTGCATATTTGGGGAAGTCTTGATTGCGGGAAAACAAATGGGAATGTTGGAATTGGCGCTGGATGGACTGTAGTTTTGTTTTTATTTTGGAAATTGTAGTGTTGTGTGTGTGAATGTGTGCAAAAAATGGTGTGTGATGTAGTGTGAAAATATGTGTGTGATTGTGAGTGTAGTAGAAAAACAAACCAAAAAAAAAACTGATGTGTGTGAAATGTTTGTGTGTGGAATGTGTGTGTGATAGTGTGTTGTAGTGTTAATTTTAAGCGCGACACAAAGGAACAAGCACGTGCTAATGCTTTGGTAGAGCNAAAAAAAAAACACGCACACACACACACACATGAAAAAAACACACACACACATGAAAAAAAAACACACACACACACATGAAAAACACAACAGCCATTAAAAAAAGTCCGCCACTTGGCACGCCGGCGAAATAATGGCTCTAAATAGTAGTTTTCGTTCACGTCATATCCCCCCCCCCCGGCGGCTAGATTCATCCCCTCTGCCGCTAGTCTTTTATTTCCGAAGCTTTTCGATGTCGTACGCCGCATGTCTATCATCTGAGGGGACTGCACTCATGTCTATCATCTGAGGGGACTGCACTCATGTCTAACATTTGAGGGGACTGCACTCATGCCCATCATCTGAGGGGACTGCACTCATGCCTATCATCTGAGGGGACTGCGCGCGTGTCTATCATCTGAGGCGACTGCACTCATGTCTATCGTCTCAGGGGACTGCACTCATGTCTATCCTCTGAGGGGACTGCACTCAAGTCTATCATCTGAGGGGACTTCGCGCGTGTCTATCATCTGAGGCGACTGCACTCATGTCTATCGTCTCAGGGGACTGCACTCATGTCTATCGTCTGAGGGCACTGCACGCGTGTCTATCATCTGAGGGGACTGCACTCATGTCTATCATCTGAGGGGACTGCACTCATGTCTATCGTCTGAGGGGACTGCACTCATGTCTAAAATTTGAGGGGACTGCACTCATGCCCATCATCTGAGGGGACTGCACACATGTCTATCGTCTGAGGGGACTGCACTCAAGTCTATCATCTGAGGGGACTGTACTAATGTCTATCATCTGAGGGGACTGCACGCGTGTCGCAGGCCGAGTGCGCATGTCAATGAGTGTAAATCATTCTTCGATACAATGATCCCTCTTTTTTAAGCATTTTAATAATTTCCGAATGTCTTTATGTATTGGGAAAATTTCCATTTTTTTGACGCATTCGGATAATTTCCATTTTTCTTGAG
>NW_020868959.1:117177-119677 GCF_003789085.1 Penaeus vannamei
GTCTATCATCTGAGGGGACTGCACGCATGTCTAAAATTTGAGGGGACTGCACGCATGTCTACAATTTGAGGGGACTGCACGCATGTCTATCATCTGAGGGGACTGCACTCATGTCTAAAATTTGAGGGGACTGCACGCATGTCGCAGGCCGAGTGCGCATGTCAATGAGTGTAAATCATTCTTTGATACAATGATCCCTCTTTATGAATCATTTTAATAATTTCCGAATGTCTTTATGTGTATTCTGATAATTTCCATTTTTTTGACGCATTCTGGAAATTTCCATTTTTCTTGACGCATTCGGATAATTTCCATTTTTCTTGAGGCATTCGGATAATTTCCATCTCCCTTTACGGATTCGGATAATTTTCGGATAATTTTCGGATAATTTTCGGATAATTTTCACTGCAGTTGGGTTATTTTGCTCTGACTATCACGGATATGGCGGATGTGGTGTGTCTACAATTCTCGGAAGTCGTAAATTGTATTAAACGCACGTATGGGAGTACTAAATTATGGCAAATCGAATTATATTCATTTTAACTGGAAAACAGGGGTAGATGCTCTCTCTCTCTCTCTCTCTTTCTTTCTCTCTTTCCTCTCCCTCTCTCTCTCTCTCTTTCCTGTCCGTCTCTCTCTCTCTCCTTCCTCTCCTTCTCTTTCTCTCTTTCCTCTCCCTCTCTCCTTCGCTCTCTCTCTCTCTCCTTCCTCTCCTTCTCTCTCTCTCTTTCTCTCTTTCCTCTCCCTCTCTCTCCTTCCTCTCCTTCTCTCTCTCTTTCTTTCCTCTCCCTCTCTTTCCCACCCCCCTCTCTATATCCTCCCCCTCTCTTTATCTCTCCTTATCTATCTATCTATATCTTTATCTATATGGAGAGATACATAGCTAGAGAGATACATAGAGAGAAAGCGAGAGGGAGAGACGCACACGCACAATGATGTTCTGAGGTGTGACATGACTGAATACATTCCGAGTTATTTTATTCCGTCACCTCCATTATATAAATGAAATTGACGCAGCGTGGATCTCGTCTCGAGCGAACAAACAACCGAGGAAGAGAGAGAGAGAGAAAAAAAAAAATTGCGATTAAATTTATCGTCCCATCAATTTCATCGCAAAAATTCCCCGAGAGAAATGAACAATAAAGCTTCGAAGGGCATGACTCGCGGCAGGATGGGGCGAGGGCCGTCCCGTCGCGGCTCCTTCGGAATTCGACACCGGCTTCCCCCCGCAGGCGCTGAGGGGGTGATGGGGGGTGGGGGGGCTCGTGCGGTGGTCGCCTGCGGTCGGCGGTCGCGGCAGGTCGCCTGGCCGAGGGGCGCCGCGTGGACAAGGCGCTCGAACAGTATCCGACCGATTCCATAAAAATCTCGAGGTTTAGGCAGGATTCCGTCCCCCTGGGCCCCCGCCGGGCTTCAGGAGCCGCTGGAACAAACGAGAGAGACTGAGGGAGGGTTAGGCTCGAGCTTACCTGAAGGCGTCTGCTGCGTGTCGTCGCTGGAGAAGGTGAGGGAGCAGGAGCGGCACATGTCCCGCGACGCCCTCGCGTGGCCCGGCGCCCGCCACGACCCAAGGCCCAGGTTCAGCCCCCGCATCCTCTCCTCCAGCCCCCGCAGCCGCCCGCGCCCCCAGCCGCGAGCCTTCAGCTTCTGCAGCTTCTCCTCCAGCGCCGGCGGGATCTGGCGGCGCAGGCGGCGGAACCCCAGCCACCGCGCCTCCACCCACGCCCACTCCTGGCTGCCCTCCTCGCGCCCCCACCACCTGTCGTCGGGCGAGAGCGACGGGGACACCGACAGCGGGGACCCCTGGCCGCCGCCGCCGCCCTTCGGCCACGACGAGGAGCACACCGAGCTGCTGTCGTTGCCGGAGTCGTCGTCGTCGCCCTCGCTCATGGCGACCTCCGACGCGTCCGCCACGGACTCGCGCTCGTGCTCCGCCTCCACGCAGTTGGCGGAGTGGCGGCGGCGGCAGGGCGCGGCGTCCTGCGAGCGCCCGAGGACTCGCGAGTGCGGCCGCTGGAAGGCGCCGCTGAGGACGCGGGAGATGAGCACCTCGGGCCCCGTCAGCGTCATCTGCTCCTTGAACAGGTTGGCGTTGCCGTCGTAGGAGCCCCTGTAGGTGGCGTCGAGGGCGGCGCCGTTGGCCAGCGAGAGGTGGTGGCGCTCGCGGAGGACGGTGGCGCCGGACACGCCCTTCTGGCCCAGCAGAGCCACGCCCAGCCCCTCCCCCGGGTCGCCCGCGGCCTTCCCCAGGGCGAGGTTGGCGCGCGGCAGAGGCATCATCAGGGAAATGTTCATCTTGAGTCCAGTCGCGCAGTCGGTCTCAACGCGCCATCCCTACAGGCTGCTCGCTGGACGCTCGCCGAGGCCTCGGTCTATCGCACGCATTGTCTGAACGCACTCACTCAAAAGTTCACACATAAAACGAAGCCTAATAATCCAGTAATGCCTGCCGATTACTTCAAGAGCCAAATCGCCTCGGAAATCCTTGCTTTCTTTCGTC
>NW_020868959.1:124677-132177 GCF_003789085.1 Penaeus vannamei
TTCAACCCTTTGCTTTAAGGCTTCATTCGTTATCTCGGGTTATTTTATTATGATTTAATTCTTCTTTCGAGCGAGATTTCCTTGAGGTCGAGTGATAGTATTGCTAAAATTGTCGAGGAAAGTGTTTGCGACGAAGGGAATAAAGATGGCGAGATGGGATAGGAAGAGATAGGAGAGCGATGTGGAAAAATGGACGCCGCGTCTGTTGATGAGCGCTAGATTCTCGTCCACAACAGCTTGGCACGGGCTTGGCACTGACGACCCTCCTCGGCCCGGTGCCAACGTGAGTACAGGGTGGCGCAGAAGCAGTCTACTCTATCCTCTCTCTCCCTTGACGCTCCTCCACTCCAAAAAAAAAACTTTTACACAATTTTTTTGTAATGAATCGATTTTCACACCCAATCGAAAATCGAATGATGATTGAATACGTAAATTATTTTCTTCGTTATGGCTTCTAGAATAGGAGATATTTGGCCCAGCGAGGAACAGGGTGTTGATGAGAGGAGGTTGGTCTCGTCAATGACATAACGACGAGGAAAAATACTAATGGAAACCCCTCCCTTGGTATTTCCTGAACTTCGAGAGCCCCCCTCCCCCCCCCCTCCCCCCAGAACACCCCGAAACTCTACCCCGCCTTACCCACCACGTGTCCACACCCAGCCCCCCCCCCCTTCCATGCCCCCTCCCCCTTCTCCTCCTGACCCTTCCTGCCCACCACTTCCCCCCCTCCCCCTTCCATGCCCTCCTCCCCCTCCCCCCCCTATTCTATCCTCCACGTGCCCCCCTCCATGCCCTCCCCCCCCCTCGCCGTTGGTTCGTGTGGCTGACCTTGGTACCCGCGGCGTGGCACTTGAAGGGGGTGTTGGTGGTGGTGGTGGGGGGGAGGTGGCTTGTACGGGGCACTCATATGTTGCTTGGAGGGGGAGGGGGAGAAGGGGGGAGTGGGGGAGGGGAGTCGTCCGCTGCCCTAAAAGTGGTCGTTTAGTGTAACGGTTGTGAGCTTGGATAGTCGTTCCAGAAAGATTTTTTTCTCTTTTTGTCTTTATTTTCTTTTTCTCTTTTTCTTTTTTACGTCTTTCGGTGACTTCGTGGTCTATTCCCCTTCCCTTTCTCCCCCAATTCCCCCTTTTTCTTATTTTCTTCCTCTGTTATATTCACTTCGTATTGCCCTTCCCTCCCTTCTCCTCTTCTTCGCATCTGCCGCCTATGCTTCATCCTCCCCTCTACCCTCCCCCCTCTATACCCCTTCTCCCTACCTCTATCTACCTTCTTTATCCTCCCTTGGTACACACCACCCCCCCCCCTCCCATCCGAGGTTCTTGCCCTTTTCCTTTCTACCTCCATGTGCCCTCCACATTCCCCTACCCCCCCCCCTCTTTCTCATACCCAACTACCCCCTTGCCCTGTACCCATGCTCTTACCCCCTCTCCAAATACCCTTTCCTCTCCCCCTTTACCTTAATACCCACTCACCCCCACCCCCTACACAAATCCTTATACCCCTCCCCTTCCCCATACCCTACTATCCCCACTACTGCCTCATACCCATACCCTTATACTCCTCCTCCCTCCCCCTATTGCCTCATACCCATACCCTTATACCCCCCCTCCCCTCCCCTCCTACCCTCTTATCTACCATACCCTCTTCTCCCCCCCCCCCCAACCCCAAACACACATCCTAATCCCCCTCCCCCCCCCCCATACCCTTCTACCCTCTACCCTCCCATACCCTGTACCCAACCCTAATCACTTAACCCTGCCAGATTTTGCTTGTTAAATCATCGTTAGCAGCCAAAGCGTGAGATTTTGTGGAATATAACGTGGGAATACTCTTCTTCCTGGGTACCTGTTGCTACCCCTTTGGTATCTGGGGCATCCTGGTGGGACAAGACCGCGCAGGAGTTCATGTCTGTGTCTGAGTTGATTTTTCTTTAAGTTGGGAGTTGGTGGTATGTAGTTATTGTTGTTGTTGTTATGTTTACTATTATTATTATTGTTGGTGGTGGTTTTATTATAAATATTATCATTATCAGTGTCATTGTTATTGTTATTATTATTATTGTTGTTATTATATTTGTTGTTGTCATTATTATCATTATCATTATCATAATTATTAGTATTATTATTACATGTAGTATATTTTGGAAGTATTTTTGATAAGCGATTTTGTTGATTATAAAGTTATTACTTTCGAGATCTTACATTTCGAGAATGCATTATATAGTATTATATTATAGTAGCCTCTACACATATCTACAACCATAAATATTTACGCATTTGTCTCTGTTGGTGCATAACATTTTCAGTGAAATGTTAAATATTTTACAAAATGTCCCCCCCTCCCCCCGTTTTCCTTTATTCATACCCATACATTTCCCATTTTCTTTCAAAAGACGATTATTTCATAGTCTCCCCTAAAACGGCCTACCTGATTTGTCAAAAAAAAAAAAAAATAATCAAAACATTCCAGTAACGTGTACATAAACATTAATAGGAAAACAACCACCTCTAAAAATATAAAATATATCTTCACGTTTCGAACACGTCAAGATCTCCTCATCAGGCGGAAGAAATAACCGAAATGAATGAATTAAGTCTGATGAGGAACCCATAGGAGATTCATAAACATACGTATATAGTATTGAAGATAGTGATGATAATGAAAAATGATATGATAATGATTATAACATATAAAATCAGTAATAGTAATAATGTTACGGAGAACAATAATGATATTAGTTATAATATAAATCCTAATGACATTAATAGTAATAGGAATAGTAGCAATAGTAATAATAATAATTACAATAATAGGAAAAGTAATAGTAATACCAGTAATAGTAAAAATAGTAATATATACCTAATAGTAATAGTAACAGATTGAAACTGTAACATTGACTAAAGGATATTTAAACAGGAAAAATGAAAAATGATGACATAGTATTAATAAAACTCAAACAAGAATCGAAGACACAAACTATAGCAAATACAATCATTGCCAACAATAGCAATCACAACTAGCAATGCACAAACAAAAACAGTCATAACAACAATAGTAACCTAAATAGTGACAATTAACAAAGACAACGATAACAATCACAATCAATACACAAACAAGGTCCAACAAACAACAAAAACAACACAAACAATAACAATTAGCAACACACAAAGCATAGAACCAACAACAAAAATAATAACACACGAAGAACAAACACAATAACAACAATAACAATCACAATTAAAAGCTTAGAACCAACAACAAAAACAACACACGAACGCCACGGACGCTAACAACCGCATAACAACCCTCGGAACAAATTCAACAACAAGGACACAGAAGTTTCGCCAGCCAGGAGGTCGTAAACACACAAACAAATTTAAGAACTATTTCTCGCGACCGGAAGTAAGAATTCTAGCACAGAACAATTCTTGAACGAAAACTGTACATTGTCCCACATTTTAAACGCATTTTTTTTGGGGGGGGGGTAAATTCTCCACCCCCCCCTCCCTTTCTCCCTCAATCCCCCCCCCCTCCTTTTTATTATTTTACCTCTGATTTATTCATTTCGTGTTGTCTCTTCCCTCCTTCTCCCATTTCGGATGCGAAGAAAGGTTATGATTGTGTTGTTACTGGTGCGGGGTTGTTCAATTTAATAAGGTTGTGATTCTTGTGATTATCATTATCATTCTTGTTTATGCTGCTGATGATTATGTCATTAGTGGTGATGTCTTTTTTCTAATATTATTACGATTGTAATTATTATTATTGTTATTACCATGATTGTCATTGTCACTATCACAATCATCATCATCATCATCGTCATCGTCGTCATCGTCATCATGATCATCATGATGATAATAATTGATATTAATATTGATAATAATAACTATTAGCAGCAGTAGTAATATCATAATTACTATCATAATTATCCTTTTTATTGTCATTATCATTATTATTGTTGTTTATTATTGTTATAATACTTATCATCATCATCACTATTGTTATTATTGTTTTTAGCTAATATGTACATAAAGGAAGGAGGAAAAAGGGGAAGGAAGGAGTAAAAAGAGGAAGAAGAGGAGAGACGAACAGGGAGATAAAAAAGAAAGAGAAGAGACAAAGAGAAAAGGGAGATGAAGGAAGGGGAAGGAGAGAGGGAGGATGAGAGAAGAGACGGCGAGAGAAAGGGAGAAGAGAGGAGGAAAAGTGAAGGTAGGGAGAGGGAAAGACATGGAAGGGGGAGGTGGGGGAAGAGAGGAATAGAGACAGGGGAATGGAAGAGGAGAGGAGATAGAAAGGGGGAGGGAATTAGAGACAAGGGAGGAAGGGAGGGAAAGGGGAAGAGGAAGAGAGACAAGGAAGGAGGAGAAAAGGGGGAGTAGGAAAACTAGACAAGAGATACAAAGGAGGGGGAGAGGGAGGGACTATCATGGAGGGGGGGAGGGGCTAACAAGGAGGGGGAGAGAGGGAGGGCAACGAATGAGGGAGGGAGAGGAGGGCAACGAATGAGGGGGGGAGAGGGAGGGCAACGAAATGAGGGGGAGAGGAAGGAGCAACGAATGAGGGGGGAGAGGATGGGGCAACGAAAGGAGAGGAGAGGGAGGGGCAACGAATGAGGGAGGGAGAGAGGGCAACGAAGGAGCGAGGGAGAGGAAAGCAACGAATGAGGGAGAGGGAGGGGAGGGGAGGAGGCAACGAATGAGGGGGGAGAGGATGGGCAACGAATGAGGAGGGAGAGGAAGGCACGAATGAGGGAGGAGAAAGGGCAACGAATGGAGGGGGAGGAGGCAACGGAGAGAGGGGGAGGAGGGAGGGAGGGCAACGAATGAGGGGGCAACGAGGGGGGAGGGGCAACGAATGAGAGGGAGAAGGGGGGGAGGGGGGGAGAGGGGCAACGAATGAGGAGGAGAGGGAGGGGCAACGAATGAGGGGAGAGGGAGGGGCAACGAATGAGGGAGGGGCAACGAATGAGGGGGGAGAGGGAGGGCAACGAATGAGGGAGGGAGAGGAGGGGGAGGGGGAGGGAGGGCAACGAGGGCAACGAATGAGGGGGGGACGAGCAACAGAGGGCAACGAATAGCAACGAATGAGGGAGGGGGGAGGGACTACCAAGGAGAGAAGACGAGCTACGGAGGAAAGGGTAGGGGGAGGGGAAGGGAACCAAGAAAGGAGGGGGGGAGGAGCAGTATTGGGGATTCCCTCACACCAGAACCTCACCCATTTCACAGCTCGCTTCCTCACACCTCATTTCCCTCACGCTGTCGCTGTTCTGCTTCCGTTCGGTGTCGAGCGAAAGACTTTGCAGTAGATGAGAGGGTGTAATAAGGGACGGGAGAAATTCGTTTTGTTTTGTTTTGTTTTCTTTTCTCGATTTGTTTGTGTCTTTTTCTCGATTTTGTTTGTGTCTTTTCTCGATTTTGTTTGTGTCTTTTTCTCATTTTGCTTTTGTGTCTTTTTCTCGATTTTTTTGTGTCTTTTCTCGATTTTTTTTGTGTCTTTTCTCGATTTGTGTCTTTTCTTTGTGTCTTTTCTCGATTTGTTTGTGTCTTTTCTCGATTTTGTTTGTCTTTTTCTCGATTTTGTTGTGTCTTTTTTCTGATTTTTTTTGTCTTTTCTCGATTTTTTCTCTTGCTTGTGTGTTTTTTTGTCTTTATTTCTTTTTTTTCGAAAAGGCGTAAGGCGTGTATATGTATGTACGTATGTATGTATATATATGAATGTATGTATGTATATGTATGTATGTATGTATATGAATGTATGAATGTATGTATATGTAAGTACGTATGTATGTGCGTATGTATGTATGTATGTGTGTGTGTGCGCATATACCTATATACATATGTATAAAAAAAAAACGAACGAACTGTATTTACTATATATATTTACTATATTTACTAATCTATCCTGAGATACGTGTGTACAATAAGAAAAATGGTACTGATGACATAGGATCATAATCGCAATGAAAAAAGTGATAGCGATGATTATGTTTTAAGATAGTCTAATAATAATAGTAATGATAGTTATGATAAAGGTAACAATAGATACGATGATGATAGTAATAAGGGCAATAGTAATTTTAATGAGGATGGTCATAATGATGGTAATAATGATCATTATTATCATTATTATAACAATGGTATTGAAAAAAATGATAATGGCAATAATGACATCAATAAGAAAATAATAACAAAATAAAAATAACGACAATAATTGTAATAACTGCAACCGGAATATAACTTACTATAAAGATATCATTCTCGATCTAAAACCTGTTCAGAAATAATTAATTAGACAAGTATTCGATAAAAAAAAAAAACTATTTGGTGTTTCTTGTTTGAAAATTATGCTGAATTTGGTGCAGATTCGAAAATGTGTATATTATTATTTTTTTCCTTTTATTTATTTATTTATTAGTAGCGCCTTAATAGTACTGTTGATTATCCTTATTCCCGTTATTGTTGTCATTATCATTGTTATTATCACTATTGTTGTATATAAAATAATATCACCATTATCATTATAATTTTTGTTATTATTATCATTATTATTATCATTACTAACGCTACTGCTATGATCATCATCATCATCACTATTATTGGTATCATCATTATCATCATCATCATCATCAGTAACATCAATTTCATTAACAGCAATCAACATCATTACTATCAACCATCGTCATCTATCAGTAGTAATAATGTCATCATCAATATAATTATTTCGGTTTTAGTTTATTCTTGTTACTATCATAGGTCGAATTTCGAAAATCCGGCATTTAACCGATGCCGGATTATTGAAATCTTCGGAACTTTCGACCGTTCGGCAAAATGAAACTGTATTATTGCCGAAAAAATGAGTTCTAAGTCTGGGAAATCTGTTTTGTTGATGTTAATCTCATTATTATCGTTATTATTTTTACTTTCACTTTTATTATCATCATTCCTTCCAATATTTTTGTTTTCTTATGATCTCTGTTTATATTTTTTTTTCTCTGATAGTCTCGGTCCCTCTTTCTTTCCCTTTATTGTCTGTTTCTCTTTCATGTCATCTTTATAGTTTCTTTGCTTTTTACCTTTCTCTCTCTTTATTCTTTCTCCTCTCTCTTCCTTTTTTATATTCACTTTATCTTCCTCTTATCTACCCCCTATTCTTTGCCCACTTCTTCATTTCTTCTTCTTCTCCCTCTCCCTCTCTCTCTCTTCTCTTATTTTCTCTCTCTCTCTCTTTCTCCCTCTCTCTCTCTCTCTCTCTCTCTCCTCTCTCTTCTCTCTCTCTCTCTCTCCTCTCTCTCTCTCTCTCTCTCTCTCTCTCTCTCTCTCTCTCTCTCTCTCTCTCTCTCTCTCTCACGTTCCTCTCATCTCTATTTCTCTCTCTTCCCTTCCTCTCCTCTCTTTCCTCCACTCCCTCCCTTCTCCTTCCTTCCCCCTTTAGCCTTCCGCATTCCCCAGCGGGAAGAAGAGAAGAAAACGGGGAGGGAAGGGGAGGGGGAGAGATGAA
>NW_020868959.1:137177-143110 GCF_003789085.1 Penaeus vannamei
CCCCCTCCACCCCTTCATTCCCCCTTTTTCCCCTCTCTCCCTCCATCCGTTCCCTTTCTCCCTCCCCCTCCCTCCACTCCCTTCTCCCCCCTTCCCCCTCCATCCCCCCCTCTCTCCCTTCATCTCCTCTTCTTCCCCTCTCTTCCTCCATCCGTTCCCTTTCTCCCTCCCCCTCTATTCCCTCTTCTTCCCCTCTCTTCCTCCCCAATTCCTTCTCCTCTTCATCACTGCGGGTTTGTGTCTGACCGCACGCATCCTCGTGTTCTTTTGTTTTTGTTTTATTTTCATTTCATTTTCTCTCGTGTATCTCAATGTTCTTCAGTTCTTGTTCTTCCTCGTGTTCGCCAATTTCTAATCACTCGTTTCTTTTCCTTTTCCTTTTCTTCCTTCTTCTTCGTTTTCCTTTTCTTAATCCCCTTCTCCTTCTATACGAAAGAGAGAGAGGAGAAGAGAGAGAGAGAGAGAGAGAGAGAGAGAAGAGAGAGAGAGAGAGAGAGAGAGAGAGAGAGAGAGAGAGAGAGAGAGAGAGAGAGAGAGAGAGAGAAAGAGAGAGAAAATTTAAGAGAGAAAGCGCAAAAAAAATACAGAGCCGCATAAACGAAAAGAAAGAATAAGAAAAAGAAATAAAAGAGAGAAAACACATAAAAGATTCAAACATAAAGTCAATTAAAAGAAAAAGAAAAAAAAAAAAAAAAGAAAGAGGGGAGAGAGAGAGACACCAAGGAACAGCGCCTGGCATTCACACCATAATGGAAACGTCATAGGCATTCCCAACGAGACAAAGATGTCCAACCAAACCAAGCCTTTAACGCATAACTTTGTCTCACCTGAAAATTAGTTGAGTTTCCCCTTCAACTCATCCGTCACCTGTTGCTGTCCACGCTGCGCCCGTTTTCTGTTCGGTTTTTCGTCCATTTTTGGGGTCTTTTTCTTAATTAATGTTTTGGTTTTGGTTGTTTGTTGTTTTCTTGTTTGTTTTTGTTCTTGTTTTTTACTTTTGTTTACTATTTTTTGAGGGGGTGGGGGTTGTTTTTTTGTTTTGTTTCTTTTCTTGTTTGTATTTATTTTTTTTTATTTTTTACTATTTTTTGTTATTGTTGTGGTTATTACTGGTATTGTTATTAGTATTGTCATTATTATTCTCATTGTTGTTCTATTATTGCTACTGTTATGATTATTTTATATTGTCATTGTCGTTGATCATCATCATAATCATTATCAACATCATCATCATTATTATCATTATCATCATCATTATCATCATCATCATCATCATCATCATCATCATTATCATCATCATCATCATCATCATCATTATCATCATTATCATCATCATCATCATCATCATTATTATCATTATCATCATCATCATCATCATCATCATTATTATCATTATCATCATCATCATCATCATCATCATTATTATCATTATCATCATCATCATCATCATCATATTATCATTATCATCATCATCATCATCATCATCATTATTATCATTATCATCATCATCACCATCATTATTATCATTATCATCATCATCATCATCATTATTATCATTATCATCACCATCATCATCATTATTATCATTATCATCATCACCATCATCATCATTATTATCATCATCATCACCATTCCTACATTCCATTGTTATCATTGTTTTTTGATTATATGTATCATCATTATTATCATTATCATATCGTAATAGAAGTACAATCTTTCCAGTGTTATTGTTAATAACTTTTGATGTTTTATCATCACTATTGTTAGAATTATGACTATTTTTCATCATTATCGTCATCATCATTGTTATCATGACAGTCTATCTATCTATCTATCTATCTATCTATCTATCTATCTATCTATCTATCTATCTCTCTATATATATCCCTCGATATTGCCACACCATTATTATCTAATCATTCGGATAAAGTAAAATAAAAAGAAATATATCCATTTGGTTGTTCGGATAAAAGAAAAAAAAAAAAATATATATATATATATATATATCCCTCGATTTTCCCCCAACAATGTCACTCATTATTAAATCAACATTCATTTCATCATTATGTCAACAATCTGTTTACTTATGTACCCACCGTACCCGCAGAGAGAGGGAGGGAGGGAGGTGAGACAGAAAGAGGAGAGGGAGAGAAAGAGGGAGAAGGAGAGGGAGAGTTAGAGGAAGAGGGAGAGAGATAAAGAGGGAGAGGGAGAGAAAGAGGGAGAGGAGAGAAAGAGGAGAGGAGAGAAAAGAGGGAGAAGAGAAAGGAGAGGGAGAGTTAGAGGGAGAGAAGGAGAGAGAGACAGAGACAGAGACAGAGACAGAGACAGAGAGAGAGAGGGAGGGAGGGAGGGAGAGAGAGAGAGAGAGAGAGAGAGAGAGAGAGAGAGAGAGAGAGAGAGAAGAGAGAGAGAGAAGAGGAAGGAAGGAAGAAAACATGAAATTGATGACAGCATGAAGAAGAGGAAAAAGAAGAATAAAAGGGAACAAAAGAAGACAAAAGACCGGAAAAAAAGAAAAATGGAAAAGAAAGTATTAAAAAGTAATAAAGGAGAAAGTGGAAGAAACGCAAGAAAAAGAAAAAAATAAATGTAACTAAAAGATAGCGGATGAAAAAGAAGAAAACACTAAGTATAAAGAAAGGAAGGGGAAAAAGAGAAGGAAAATAAAAAGTAAAACAAGAAAACATAAAAGTGAAAAAAGAAGGGAAAGAAAATGAATACAAAAAGAAAACATAAAGAAAGGAAGGAAAAGAAGAAAATATAAAGAAAGAAAACATAAAGAAAGAAGTGAAAGATGAAAATATAAAGAAAGAAAACATAAAGAAAGAAGAGAAAGAAGAAAGTATAAAGAAAGATAGAGAGGAAGAAGAAGAAAAGGAAAGACTTAAGAAGGCAAAATCATTTTAAAATCTTCTCCCTACACCCCCCCCCCGACCTCCACCATGACACACGCAATCTTAACGTGTTTGTCCGACTTGTTTACGTGAGTGGCGGAGCAAAAGAACGGGGGGCGAGAGGAAGAGGAAGAGGAGGAAGGGGAGGAAGAGGAGGAGGAGGAGGAAGGGGAGGAAGGAGGGGGGAAAGGAGGAGGAGTGGAGCAAAAAGAACGGGGGCGAGAGAGAGGAAGAGGAGGAAGGGGAAGGAGGAGGAGGAGGTGAGGAAGGGGAGGGGATTAGAGGAGGAAGAGGAGGAAGGGGAGGAAGGAGAGGAGGAGGAGGAAGGGAGGGGGGATTGGAGGAGAAAGGATGGGAGAAGGAGGGGAGGAGGAGGAGGAGAGGAGGAAGGGAGGAAGGAGGAGGAAGGAGGAAGGAGGGGGGGAAAGGAGGAGGAGGTGGAGCAAAAAGAACGGGGGGCGAGAGGAGAGGAAGAGGAGGAGGAGGAGGAGGAGGGAAGAAGGGAGGATGGGGGAGGGAAAGGAGGGAGGAAGGAGGGAGGAGAGGAGAGGAAGGGAGGAAGGAAGGGGGGAAAGGAGGAGGAGGTGGAGCAAAAAGAACTGGGCGAGAGGAGAGGAAGAGGAGGAAGGGAGGAAGGAGGAGGAGGGAGAGGAGGAAAGGGGAGGGGGATTAGAGGAGGAGGATGGGAGGAAGGAGGGAGGAAGGAGGAGGGGAGGAGGAAGGGAGGAAGGAGGGGAAAGAGGAGGAGGGTGGAGCAAAAAGAACGGGGGCAGAGGAGAGGAAGAGGAGGGGAGGAAGGAGGAGGAGGAGACGGAGGAAGGGGAGGGGATAGGAAGGAGGCATGGAGGAAGGAGGGGAGGAAGAGAGGAGGAGGAGGAGGAAGGGAGGGAGGGGGAAAGGAGGAGGAGGTGGAGCAAAAAAGAACGGGGGGCGAGAGGAGAGGAAGAGGAGGGAAGGAGGGAGCATAGGAAGGAGGAAGGGGAGGAGAGGAGGGGAAGGAGGAGGAGGATGGGAGGAAGAGGGGGATAGGAGAGAAGGGGAGGAAGAAGAAGAAGAGAAGAAGTGAAGGGAGGAGGAGGCGAGAGAGGAGGAGCGGGCATATGAGAAGGAAGGGGGATAAGAGAGGAAGGGTAGGAGGACGGGGATAGGAGGAGCGAAGGAGGCAGGAGGAGGAGGAGGAAGAAGAAGAAGAAGAAGAATGAAGGGAGGAGAAGGGCGAAGAGGCAGAGAGAGGGGGAGAATGGAGGGAGGGAGAGGAGGAGGAGGGAGGGATAAAGGAGGGAGGAAATGGAGGAAGGAGGGGCGAGGAGAGGAGGGAGGAAGGAGAGGAAGGAGGAGGGGGAGGAAGGAGGGGAATAAGAGAGGATGGTGGAAGGAGGAGGGGGGGGGGAAGAAGAGGAGGAGGAGGAAGGGGCGAGAGGAGGGGAGAGGGAAGGAAGAGGAGGATGGGGGGGGGAAGGAGGAGAGGAGGAGGAGGAGGAGGGAGGGGGATAAGAGGGAGAAGGGAAGGAAGGAGGAGGGGAGGAGGAGGAGGAGGAGGAGGGATAAGAGGAGGAAGAGGAGGAGGGAGGGATAGGAGGAGGAAAGGGAGGAGGAGGAGGAGGAAGAAGAAGGAGTGAAGGGAGGGAGAGGGGTGTGGAGAGGAGGGGGATAGCAGGAGGAAGGAGATGAAGAGGAGGGGAGGAAGGGAGGGAGGGAGGGAAATGAGGAAGGGAGGAGGAGGTGGTGGTGGTTGTCCAGGTGGGCGAGAAGAGGAAGGAGGAGAATACAAAGAAGATGAAGAGAGAGAAGAAGATGAAGAAGAAGAAGGAGAAGGAGGAGGAAGAGGAGAAGGGAGAGAGGAAGAAGGGATGGTGGCAGCGGTGGTGGAGGGGCTCAAGGAGGAGAAAGGAGAAGAGGAGGAGCAGGAGGAAAGTGACGAAAGGAGAAGATGATGAACAAGAAGAAGATGAGGAAGAAGGGAACGAGGAGGAAGAAGAAGAGAACGACGTAGAGTAGAGGGAAGGAAGAGGAAGAAGGAAAGGAGGAGGAGAAGGAGGGAGAGGAGACGAGGAGGAGGGAGGTAGAGAATGAAAAGGAAGAGGCGGAAAGTCGTAAATAAGGAGATGAAGAAGAAAAAAAAATGAAAGAAGATGATAGAAAAGGAAAAAAGGGAAAAGAAATTAGGGAGAGAAAAAAAGAGGACAATGAAAAGAAAGAAGGAAAAAGGCGGATGAAAGGTGGAAGAGAAGAACAAGATAATTGGGAGATATGAACAAAAGAAGAAATACTGTGACGAAGAAAATACGAAGGGGAAACAGGAGGGGGAAGAAAAAGGACAAGGACATAAGACAAAGAAATGAAGACTTGCCCCACCTCCCCCTCCCCCCCCCCCAAAAAAAAAAGAAAATGGACAAAGAGAAAATGCAATAAATATAAATGATGTTACAAAGAAATATATTGAAATGGATATAGATTTTTTTTTTCTTTTTAGTTCTCTCCATCTTATATTTTCTCTCTGCTCTACCTGTCTATCTATCCATCTAACCTCTATATCTATCTATCTTAATGCATATATGATGTATATATATATATATATATATATATATATATTATATATATATATATATATATATATATATATATATATATGTGTGTGCTGCGTGTGTGCTGTTGTGTGGTGTGTGTGTGTGTGTGTGTGTGTGTGGTGTGTGTGTTGTGTCTGTATGTGTGTGTGTGTGTGTGTGTATTGTGGTGCGCGCGCGCGTGTGTGTGTGTGTGGTAACACCCATGATGTTTTTGATGGTAGTTTCAAGATTAACAACAAAAATAAAATCAACAGATCAAGAAATACAATAACATACAATAAAATAATAATGTGCAATTATGTGCAAAACGTAAAATAATAATGATAATGAAATAAATCAACAGATGATAACAATAACAGCCACGAAATATCAAGAGCAATAAAATGATGATGATAACGATAGTAAAAAAAACAGCATTAAAAGAAATGTTTAAAAAGTTGTTGATAAATATTGATAGTAAGAAATAAAG
>NW_020868960.1:0-12943 GCF_003789085.1 Penaeus vannamei
CACAACACACACACAGATATATATATATATATATATATATATATATATATATATATATATATATTATATGGTGTGTGGTGTGTGTTGTGTGTGGTGTGTGTGTGTGTGTGTGTGTGTGTGTGTGTGTGTGTGTGTGTGTGTGTGTGTTTTTGGTGTGTGTGTGTGTGTGTGTGTGTGTGTGTGTGTGTGTGTGTTATACATACATACATATATATATATATATATATTATATAATATATATTATATATATGTATTTATGTATGTATGTATGTATGTGTGTGTGTGCGTGCGTGTGTATAAATGTATATATATAATATAATATATATATATATATATATATATATAATATATATATATATATATACACACAGACATATATATATATATATATATATATATATATATATGTAAGTATGTATATATACAAATACATATGTATATGTAGTATATATACAAATACATATATATATATGTATATACATATTATATATATATATATAATATATATATATATATATATATATATTCATGTGTATATATTTAAACACTACCACACACACACACAACACACACACACACACACACACACACACACACACACACACACACATATATATATATATATATATATATATATATATATTATATATATATATATATATATATAATAATATATATATATATATATATATATAAAACACACACACACAACACAATATATATGTGTGTGTAAGTGTGTGTGTGTTTCATAATTTATATATCTTTTCATCAAGGAAGGTATAATTAGGTAGCTCCAATTCCATTTAGCCTACTGAACCCAAATTTGAAATTGATTTTTCCCTGGAGTATTTCTGACAGCTGTTAATGGTAAGGAACTCTTCGTTATCGTAAATAAAAGAGGGGAATTTTTATTTCATTTCTGATAAATATAATAATAGCGAGTGAATTATACAAATAATTATCTTGTTATATCTAACATCCCATAGCGTGTTCTCATTGGCTGAACGTGGTGACGTCATGGCTCCGCCCCCTTGTTTACCCAACAATTAGTGTGATATTTTATGATAATTGTTTTTTAAGTACAGTTTCTTTTGAAAATGTTTTATTAATAACAATGACAAATAACAACAACAACAACAAAAAGAAACCGAAGAAAAATATATAATATATAATATATATTATTATATATATATATATATATAGAATATATAATATTTCAAACAAATAAGGTGATGAGGTAGGCCTTAACCAATTAGTATTTTCATCAAGATTTAGTGCGTATACCTGTGTAAAGGAACCTTGTCTTTCCATATGTTACATATATAATATAATATGTTTAGCATATATACAATCTATATTATACATATATCAATGAATAAACACATATATATATATATATATATATATATATATATATATATATATATATATATATATATATGTATCTGTGTGTGTGTGTGTGGAGTTCAATAATGAACTCGGAGACGCATAAGTCCTGCAGTTAAATGAATGGCTGTTGAAATATATATAATGATGATAATGATGAATATATATAATAGATGATGATGATGAATATATATAATTGATGATGATGAATATATATATGATGATGAATATATATAATGATGATGATGATGAATATATATAATGATATGATGATGATGAATATATATAATGATGATGATGAATATATATAATGATGATGATGATGAATATATATGATGATGATGATGAATATATATGATGATGATGATGATGAATATATATAATGATGATGAATATATATAATGATGATGAATATATATAATGATGATGTAAATGATAATGATGATGATGATAATAATAATAGTAATAACAACAATAATTATAATAATAATGATAATAACGATGATATAATCATAACAATAATAATAATAATAATAATAATAATAATAATAATAATGATATAATAATAATAATATTTAACAATAACAATAATAATGATATATAAATAAAATATTTGTGTGTATTTTTATGTGTATGTGTGTATGAGAGAGAGAGAGAGAGGGAGATATATGCATACGTATACGTGTTTGCGTGCATGGCCATTTCTTGAAAATTGCAAGGACTTACTTTTGAATGCTATCGTTGGAATCGGTGTACTCGAAGGCCAAGCCGCTGGCAAACGACGGCAAGTAGCAGGCGGGCGGCGACGATCCCAAGTACGAAGTGACTTTTTCCTGCGTCTGCCCTTCATTCTTACTGTTTATCACTGTGGTGTCCAAGGGAGCGTCGTGCAGTCTGTTTTCGAAGGGCAGATCGCCCCTACGCTTCTGGGTATTCTTGTCACGTGACACACTGTACGTATGGTGATCCTTGGCTGCCTCTTGGTTCCCGCGGATTTCGAAAGGCGGCAGCGCACTTTGTTCTTTGCTTTCACCGTATAAGCACTCCGTTCGAGCCTCATAGAGACTGATTTTACCATGCTTCCCGTGGTAATTTTTGCTCGCTTTGATTTTTTTCGCAAAATGTTTCCAGTTTTCACTCACCCTACTTTTATCCTTTAAAGTGCTACTGTCACTGGCCTCGGTTACATCTTCCGCAAGCTTGAAGTCACTGCCATTGTCTAGATTGATGTCACAAAACTCATCAGCATGGTACCGTGACGTGGTGGAGATGAGTACCATGCTCCCTGGCTGCGTGACTTGAGCAACAGGGTCTTCTGTCTGGACGCAGGAATTGGGTTGCGAATCCTGTCTGCGAGAAGCACGAGGCACGAAAAACGTTTCGTCGGAATCCGAGTGCACTTCTGGCAGTTCACTTCCAGCTTCACCGACGCCACTGTTCATGTAACAAGGTTTGGGCTGAACTGACTTCCGGACTGACGCCATGGTAACATCGCCATGCGGGCACTGACTCCACCGTGGCAGGTGTTACGAACCCCGGATGTAGGGAATTTCCCTGTCTGTTCTCACTGTTTCTGCCCCACCAATAGGTATACACACATGCAGCATGCATGCGTGTGTGTGTGTGTGTGTGTGTGTGTGTGTGTGTGTGTGTGTGTGTGTGTGTGTGTGTGTGTGTGTGTGTGTGTGTGTGTGTGTGTGTGCATATGAATGTATGTGCATGTGTCTGTTAGTGTAGCTGTATGAATGATGTAAATATAGATAAAGAACTTGTTTATAACTTTTTTTTCTCTCTTCCTCCCACCGCCTTCTCCTCTTTTTCAGTCACAGACACACACAGATATGCAATTGCACGAGTGTGCTCCCTTTATATTTGTGTGCATGATTAACAAATAGAATTCGAAACTGCCCTACAGTATAGCAGCGTTTCTTGACCGAGAGTCGCTAAGAGTTCCGGGTGGTGGCATCCCAATTGAATTTTCTCCTTAACAGCTAATCTAACAGCAGAGTCATTGAGATGCATTACATCATATGATCTTTCTTGTGCCGCATACTATGTAGGGCCCCATCACGGTAAAAAAAAGTTCGAGTACCAGCGCTGGCTAGAATGTCACGACTAAATGCGTACAATCTAATCAGTTGAAACGACGGCAGGGACATTCCCCACACCTGATAATGCGGGTTCGGTTGGCTCACACAGATGTTAAGGCCCCTCACTGAGCATAACTCCGAGTACTGGGCTCTTGACAGCTGTACTCGGTTATCTCGGTTACACTCTCCAATGCTACTCGAGATTGTAAGAAAAAAATACTACGTAACATCAGTAAGTATAGGTAAGGCATTGCACTTGCGGAAGAAGTGTGGTTAGCGACTATCACGCTCAACAAGGCATGTGTTGCCTTAGCACTTTTTTTCTCCCAAGAAGATCTGTTCACGTCGCCGTTCTAACAACAACAACCTCTCTAATCTAAATAAAATTTCTGAAAATGTCAGTGATATGAATAATAAGCACAATAACACAAGATATGAAAAAAAATCAATGTACAGACGCAAAACAACCATTGTAGATTAATAACTGAAGACGTAATAACATACAGTGGAAATAAAATTGGAAAGAACAATAGATTGTTTTAAACACGCCAACAGTTTGCTTTTTATTCGAAACATAGGTAATAATAGCAATTGGTAGCTATCAAAATTACAGAAAATATGTATCACGCTTATGGGTGCATATTAGTGTACATAGAGTAATAATAAAACTAACAAAGTACACTCTATGCATAAATGTGATGGTAAATGAAACGCAGTTCACTATAAAAGTTTCAACCACCAAGTTACTATCACTAATCTAAATACGAGATCAATACACAGACGTGGCATAAATGGCACTTTAACCTTCTCATCTCTGAAACAAAATAGTTTCCCCTCTGCCTTGATACTGTCCGCCTCTCCGAAACCCATCTTCGACTTGAATTCAAGATTGACACATCTTCCTATTATAATTATTATTGCAATTTTCATCATTATCATTATTATTGCAGTTTATAATAATATTATCCTAATTATTAATGTATTTTTCATCATTATAACTATTTTTATAATGATAATAACAATAATGATAATTTTAGCAACAATAATAATGAAAATAATAACAATAATAAAAATACCACATTGACTGTGAAATGTGTGGCTGTGGACATTTTATTAGATGTCTTAATGATTCCTTTAATAAAATGCCAGATGTGTTGAAAAGCAAGTGAGTAACACTTTACAAGATTTATTATTTTCCATACTACTGCAATATAGTATCATATTTGTCTTAAATGTGTCAAGTACATCATCAGAAAGGTATTGAAAGCCAAGAAATCCTCTCTTAAAACACATAACTCTGCAGGGGTTGTCACACTGACACATTTTCCGTCCTGCTTCCATGAATCTGGTGCAGGGAACACAAAAGATTGGAAATTTTGTTATATAGTTGGTTTAATGATCCCTTCAATAAAATGTAGATGTGTTGAAAGAGCAAGTGAGTAATCACTATACAAGAATTATTATTTCCCATACTACTGCAATATAGTTAGTATCATATTTGTCTTATATGTGTAAAGTACATCATTAGAAAGGTATTGAAAGCCAAGAACCCACTCTTAAAACACATGACTCTACAGGAGCTGTCACACTGACACATTTTCCGTCCCGCTTCCGTGATGCTGGTGCAGGGGACGCAGACAACACTGATTCTAGCGCCAGCTTTTTCCTATACAGCCCGTGTACCAAGACGAGTCGACTGCCATTAGCTCATATTACTGTGCTTTCCTGTTATATTAAGAATTTTAAACCATATTGGCAAATTTTCTGAGGCCCATAACTGCCTAGTTATGATCAGAATCAGCATCTGTTTCTGGCTAACTACAAGCTTTCTTTACTGTTTCTATATATATTTTTCTTTTCCTTTTTTTTTTTTTTTTTTAACCAGGAAATGTCTACTCGAATATCCCCTGGCTTATTTTCAGAACTCACCTTTCTCCTTCTCATTTCTGGCGCCATTTCCGAATGGTCCGACTTCCGTTCCATCCTTTCTTTTCCAATCTCCCATTACTATTAGATCATTCCTTTTTCTGAGTACGGTCTGCTTTATTTCTCTGTATTGCAGAATTACTTTCTTGTCCTTGCATCTGCTGTGGTAATTAACCTTGTTCCTTCAATGGCGATGCGTTTGCTCTCTTTCTATCACACTTCACAAAGGCCAAGAATATTTAATCCTATTTCGATTAATCCCTCTTTTTGTGGATTCCAACCTTCCTTTGCGTTGTTCTTAACCATTCCATGTTCCAATTCTCATATACGTTTCCATTTAGTGTTTGTCATGTGCAGAGTCAATGCTGTTTCACACTAAACCCCATTTAACCCCGTGGGATTCTTGGCACCCTCGTTTTATAGGGGAGTGAGGGCCATTTCCTGAGATATGTGCCATCGATACAAGGGAAAAGTATCCCCTTTTCCCTATTCTACTTATTCCATAGACGGGACCCTGGCAGGTGCTCTAACTCTGGATGTGGTCTGGACTTTAAAAAACATGGGTAAGAAAGGGGTAAATTTGTCTAAANACACTGAAACTACTTCAAGCTTGGATGCTTACCACTTTGAACTACTCAAGCTTGGAATTCTAATACTGAACTGTTCAGGCTTGGGATTGTGACACTCGAACTACTCAGCTTGGGATGCTGAGACTTGAACTACTCCAAGTTGAGATACTACATACTTTGAACTGTTTTCAAAGTCGGGATACTAATTACTTAACTACTAAAGCTTGGAATTCTAACACTTGAAACTGTTCACACTTGGGATGCAAATCACTTGAAGCTACTTCAAGCTCGGAATGCTGAAGATCGAAACTGTACCATCGATGCTGACACTTGAACTCTTCAAAGCTAGGATGCTGACACTTGAACTGTTCACATCGGATGCTGACACTTGACTACTTCAAGCTTGGGATGTCTAACACTTGAACTGCTTAAGTTGGGATGCAACACTGAAACTGTTCAGCTTGGATGATGACACTGGGAAATGTTCATGCTCGGAATGTTGACACTTGAACTACTCTAAGGCTTGGGGATGCTGACACTTAACTGTTCCACGTCGGAATACGACACTGAACTACTCAAGCTGGATGTGACACTTGAACTTGTCAAAGCTTGGAATGCTAAACACTTTTTAACTGCTCAGCTTGGGATGCTAACACTTGAACTGCTTAAGCTTTGGGATGCCAACACTTGAACTGTTCAAGCTTGGGATGCTGACACTTGAACTATTTAAGCTTGGGATGCTCACACTTGAACTACTCAAGCTTGGAATGCTAACACTTGAGCTACTCAAGCTTGGAATGCTAACACTTAAACTCCTCAAGCTTGGGATGCTGACACTTGAACTACTTAAGCTTGGGATACTCACACTTGAACTACTGAAACTTGGAATACTAACACTTAAACTGCTCAAGCTTGGGGATTGCTATTACTTGAACTGTTCACGCTCCGGAACTGCTGACACTTGAACTGTCAAGCTTGGATACTAACACTTGAACTACTAAGCTTGGAGATTCTTAACACTTGAAGCTTGTTTAAGCTTGGGATTGCTGACACCTTGAACTACTCAAGCTTAGGAATGCTACACGTGAGCTACTCAAGCTTGGAATGGCTAACACTTAAACTAGCTTCAAGCTTGGGATTGCTAACACTTGAACTACTTCAAGCTTGAGATCTAACACTTAACATGCTCAAGCTTTGGGATGCTTTAACACTTTTCGAACTGTTTTTCAAGCTTGGATGCTGAACACTTGAACTACTCAAGCTTTGGGTGCTGCACTTGAACTACTTCAAGCTAACACTTGAACTGTTCAAGCTTAGAGATACTTGACTCTTGAACTACTTGAAGCTTGGGGTGCTTAAAACACTTGAACTACTCACAGCTTGGGATTTGCTAACCACTTGAAATACTCAAGCTTGGGATGGCTAACACCTTGAACTGTTCAAGATTGGGATTGTGACTACTTGAACTATCTTACTACTCTCAAGCTTGGAATTCTAACACTTGAGATACTCAAGCTTGGGATGCTAAACTTGAACTGTTCAAGCTGGGATACTGACACTTGAACTACTGAAGCTTGGGATGAGAAACTACTCAAGCTTGGATGCTGTGAACTACTCAAGCTTGGGATGCTGACACTTGAAACTACTCAAGCTTGGATGCGACACTTGAACTACTCAAGCTTGGATGCATTAACACTTAAACTGCTCAGCTTGGGATGCTAACACTTTGAACTGTTAAAGCTTGCGATGCTAACACTGAATTACTTAAGCTTGGGATGCTGGACACTTGAACTACTGAAGCTTGGATGCTGACACTTGAACTACTCAAGCTTGTGATGCTGACACTTGAACTTAATCAAGCTTGGATTGCTGACACTTGAAACTTACTCAAGCTTGGGATGACACTGGAACACAGCTTGAACTACTCAAGCTTGGGATCTGACACTTGAAACTACTAAGTTGGATGCTAACACTTGAACTACTAAGCTTGGATGCTGACATTGAACTACTCAAGCTTTGGATGCTGACACTCTGAACTACTCAAGCTTGGGATGCTGACACTTGAACTACTCAAGCTTGGATGAGCTTACTCAAGCTTGGAATGCTAAACATTAAACTGCTCAAGCTTGGGGTGCTAAACACTTGAGCTACTTAAGCTTGGAATGCTAACATCTAAACTGCTCAAGCTTGGGATGCTAACACTTGAACTGTCAAGCTTGGGATGCTAACACTTAAAACTGCTCAAGCTTGGGATGCTAACACTTGCTAACCACTTGAACTGCTCCAAGTTCGGGATGCTAACACTTGAACTGCTCAAGCTTGGGATGCTAACACTTGAACTACTCAAGCTTGTGATTCTAACACTTGAACTGCTCAAGCTTGGGATGCTAACACTTGAACTGCTCAAGCTTGGGATGCCAACACTTGAACTGCTTAAGCTTGGGATGCTAACACTTGAACTGTTCAAGCTTGGGATGCTGACACTCGAACTACTCAAGCTTGGGATGCTAACACTTGAACTACTCAAGCTTGGGTTGCTAACACTTAAACTGCTCAAGCTTGGGATACTAACACTTGAACTGCTCAAGCTTGGCATGCTAACACTTGAACTGCTCAAGCTTGGGATGCTAACACTTGAACTGTTCAAGCTTAGGATGCTGACACTTGAACTACTTAAGCTTGGGATGCTGACACTTGAACTACTGAAGCTTGGGATGCTAACACTTGAAGTATTCAACTGGGAAGCTGACACTGAAATATCAAGCTTGGGATGCTAACACTTGAACTGTTCAAGCTGGAGCTTTGGATGCTGACACTTGAACTACTGAAGCTTGGGATGCTAACACTTGAACTGTTCAAGCTTGGGATGCTGACACTTGACTACTTAAGCTTGGGAGCAACACTTGAAACTACTCAAGCTTGGATGCTGACACTTGAACTACTGAAGCTTGGGATGCTAACACTTGAAGTATTCAAGCTTGGGAAGCTGACACTTGAACTACTCAAGCTTGGGATGCTAACACTTGAACTGTTCAAGCTTTGGATGCTGACACTTGAACTACTCAAGCTTGGGATGCTAACACTTGAACTGTTCAAGCTTGGAATGCTGACACTTGACAATGAGCTGACACTTGAACTGCTCAAGCTTGGGATGCTGACACTTGAACTACTGAAGCTTGGGATGCTAACACTTGAAGTATTCAAGCTTGGGAAGCTGACACTTGAACTACTCAAGCTTGGGATGCTAACACTTGAACTGTTCAAACTTGGGATGCTGACACTTGAACTACTTAAGCTTGGGAATGCTAACACTTGAACTGTTCAAGCTTGGGATGCTAACACTTGAACTACTCAAGCTTGGGATGCTGACACTTGAACTACTGAAGCTTGGGATGCTAACACTTGAAGTATTCAAGCTTGGGAAGCTGACACTTGAACTACTCAAGCTTGGGATGTTAACACTTGAACTGTTCAAACTTGGGATGCTGACACTTGAACTACTTAAGCTGCTACACTTGACTACTAAGCTTGGGATGCTAACACTTGAATGCTATTCAAGCTTGGGAAGCTGACACTTGAACTACTCAAGCTTTGGGATGCTAAACACTTGAACTGTTCAAACTTGGATGCTACAGCTTGAACTGAACTTTGAAGCTTGGGATGCTAACACTTGAACTGTTCAAGCTTGGGCTGACACTTAACTACTCAAGCTTTGCTGCACTTGAACTGCAAAGCTTGGGATGCTGACACTTGAAAACTACTTAAGCTTGGGATGCTAAACTTGAACTATTCAAGCTTGGATGCTGACACTTGAACTACTCAAGCTTGGAGACTTGCTCAACTTGGGATGCTTGAAACTCAAGCTTTCAAACTTGGGATGCTGACACTTGAACTACTGAAGCTTGGTGCTAACACTTGAACTGCTCAAGCTTGGATGCTGACACTTTGAACTACTCAAGCTTGGGATGCTAACACTTGAACTACTGAAGCTTGGGATAAACTAACACTTAAACTACTCAAGCTTGAGATGCTAACACTTGAACTGTTCACGCTCGAATTGCTGACACTTGACTGTTAAGCTTGGGTATGCTGGACACATTGAACTACTGTTCCACGCTGGAATGCTGACACTTGAACTACTCAAGCTTGGGATGCTGACACTTGAAGCTACTGACAGCTTGGGATGCTAACACTTGAACACTTTGAACTACTCAAGCTTGGGATGCTAACTACTTGAGCTGTCACGCTGATGCTGACACTTGACTACTCAAGCCTCACTTGAACTTAGCTTGGATGGCTGACACTTGAACTACTCAGCTTGGGATGCTGACACTTGAGCTGTTCACGCTCGGAATTGCTGACACCTGAACTACTCAGCTTGGGATGCTGACACTTGAAGCTCACGGATGCTACACTTGAACTACTCAAGCTTGGGATGCTGACACTTGAGCTGTTTCAGCTCGCTGACACTTGAACTACTCAAGCTTGGGATGCTAACACTTGAACTATCAAGCTTGGGATGCTGACACTGAGCTGTTCTCAATGCTGAACTTGAACTACTCAGCTTGGATGCTGACACTTGAACTCAAGCTTGGGATGCTGACTGCCACTGTTGCTCGGAATGCTGACACTTGAACTACTCAGCTTGGGATGCTGACACTTGAGCTGTTCACGCTCGGAATGCTGACACTTGAACACTCAAGCTTGCGTGGCTCGCTATGGACACTTGAAACTACTCAAGCTTGGATGCTGACACTGGACGTTCAGATGGGCTGACACTTGAGCTTTCATTCGGAATGCTTGACACTTGAACTACTCAAGCTCTGATGGGACTGCAAGCTGACCTGTTCAGATGTTGTGCTCAAGCTTGGATGCTGACACTTGACACGCTCCCCTGCTGACACCTTACTTTACTCAAGCTTGGGATGCTAACCACTTGGAACTCTCACGCTCTTGATGCTGACACTTGAACTACTCAGCATGGGATGCTGCACACTTGAGCTGTTCACGCTCGGAATGCCACACTGTGAACTACTCAAGCTTGGGACTGCTGACACTTGAACTGTTCAAGCTTGGGATGCGTTGACACTTGAGCTGTTTCAGCTTCGAATGCTGACACTTGAACTACTCAAGTTGGGAGCTTTGAGGACTCTGCATGATGCCGACACTTGAACTACTCAAGCTTGGATGCTGACTTCAAGCTCGGAGCTGACACTTGAGCTGTTCATGCTCGGAATGTTGCACTTGAACTATCAAGCTTGGGTTGCTGACACTTTGAGCTGTTCACGCTCGGAATGCTGGACACTTGAACTACTTAAGCTTGGGAAATGCTGAACTCTGAATACTCAGCTTGGATGACACTTGAATACTCAAGCTTGGGATGCTGACACTTGAACTACTCAAGCTTGGATGCTTAACACTTGAGCTGTTCATGCTCGGAATGCTGACACTTGAACTACTTAAGCTGGGATGCTAACACTTGAACTACTCAAGCTTGGATGCTAAACACTTGAACTACTCAAGCTTGGGATGCACACTGAGTGTTCACGCTCGGATGCTGACACTTGAACTACTCAAGCTTGGGATGCTACACTTGAGTGTTCACGCTTCGGAATGCTGACACTTGAACTACTCAAGCTTGGGATGCTAACACTTGAACTACTCAAGCTTGGGATGCTAACACTTGAACTAACTCAAGCTCGGAATGCTGACACTTGAACTACTCAAGCTTGGATGCTAACACTTGAACTATCAAGCTCTTGGGATCTAACACTTGAACTACTCAAGCTTGGACTGACACTTGAACTACTCAAGCTTGGGATGCTAACACTTGAGCTGTTCACGCTCGGAATGCTGACACTTGAACTACTCAAGCTTGGGATGCTGACACTTGAGCTGTTCACGCTCGGATGTGACACTTGAACTACTCAAGCTTGGGATCTAACACTTGACTGTTCAAGCTCGGGAATGCTGACACTTGAACTTACTCAAGCTTGGATTGCTAACACTTGAACTACTCAAGCTTGGGATGCTAACACTTGAACTACTCAAGCTTGGGAGCTAACACTTGCTAGCTTGTGATGCTAACACTTGAACTACTCAAGCTTGGGATCTAACCACTTTTGAGCTGTTCACGCTCGGAATGCTGACACTTGAACTACTCAAGCTTGGGATGCTAACACTTGAACTACTCAAGCTTGGGATGCTGACACTTGAGCTGTTCACGCTCGGAATGCTGTGAACTACTCAGCTTTGGGATGCTAACACCTTGAACTACTCAAGCTTGGGATGCTGACCACTGAGCTCACGCTCGGAATGCTGACACTTGAAACTACTCAAGCTTGGGATGCTGCTACTACACTTTGAATTACTCAAGCTTGGGGATGCTAAACACTTGAGCTGTTCACGCTCATGCTGACACTGAACTACTCAAGCTTGGGATGCTGACACTTGAAACTACTCAAGCTTGGGATGCTGACACTTGAACTACTCAAGCTTGGTGCACACTTGAACTACTCAAGCTTGGGATGCTGACACTTGAACTACTCAAGCTTGGGATGCTAACACTTGACTGTTCACGCATGCTGACATGCTGACACTTTGCCAACTACTCAAGCTTGGGATGCTGACACTTGAACTACTCAGCTTGGGATGCTGACATTTGAACTACTCAACTTGGATGCTGACACTTGAACTACTCAAGCTTGGGATGCTAACACTTGAGCTGTTCACGCTTCGGAATGCTGGACACTTGAACTACTCAAGCTTGGGATGGAACTTGAACTACAAGTTGGGATGCTGACACTTTGAATTACTCAAGCTTGGGATGCTGACACTTGAACTACTCAAGCGCTTGGGGATGCTGACACTTGAACTACTCAAGCTTGGGCATGCTGACACTTGAACTACTCAAGCTTGAAATAGCTGAACACTTAAACTGCTCAAGCTTTGGGATGCTGACACTTGAGCTGC
>NW_020868961.1:0-17500 GCF_003789085.1 Penaeus vannamei
TTGGATGCTATACACTTGAACTACTCAAGCTTGGAGCTGACACTTGAACTGTTCAGCTGGGAATGCTTGACACTTGAACACTTACTCAAGCTTGCTGGACACTTGAGCTGTTCACGCTCGGAATGCTGACACTTGAACTACTCAAGCTTGGGATGCTAACACTTGAACTACTCAAGCTTGGGATGCTAACACTTGAGCTGTTCACTGCTCGGAATGCTAACACTTGAACTACTCAAGCTTGGGATGCTAACACTTGAGCTGTTCACGCTCGGAAAGCTGACACTTGAACTACTCAAGCTTGGGATGCTAACACTTGAAGCTACTCAGCTTTGGATGCTGACACTTGAACTACTCAAGCTTGGATGCTAACACTTGAACTACTCAAGCTTTGCTGACACTTGAAAATGCTGACACTTGAACTACTCAAGCTTGGGATGCTAACACTTGAACTACTCAAGCTTGGGATGCTACACTTGAGCTGAAATCTGACACTTGAACTACTCAAACACACTTGAATGCTTGCTGACACTTGAACTACTCAAGCTTGGGATGCTGACACTTGAACTACTCAAGCTTGGGATGCTGACACTTGAGCTGTTCACGCTCGGAATGCTGACACTTGAACTACTCAAGCTTGGGATGCTAACACTTGAGCTGTTCATGCTCGGAATGCTGACACTTGAACTACTCAAGCTTGGGATGCTGACACTTGAGCTGTTCATGCTGCTGACACTTGAACTACTCAAGCTTGGGATGCTAACTGAACTTCAAGCTTGGGATGCTGACACTTGAGCTGTTCACTTGACACTACTCAAGCTTGGGATGCTAACACTTGAACTACTCAAGCTGCTCACCTGTTTGCTGACACTTGAACTACTCAAGCTTGGATGCTTGAGCTGTTCACGCTCGGAATGCTGACACTTGAACTACTCAAGCTTGGGACTTGAACTACTCAAGCTTGGGATGCTAACACTTGAGCTGTTCATGCTCGGAATGACACTTGAACTACAAGCTGGGATGCTAACACTTGAACTACTCAAGCTTGGGATGCTGATACTTGAACTACTCAAGCTTGGAATGCTAACACTTGAACTACTCAAGCTTGGGATGCTGACACTTGAACTACTCAAGCTTGGGATGCTAACACTTGAGCTGTTCACGCTCGGAATGCTGACACTTGAACTACTCAAGCTTGGGATGCTGACACTTGAACTACTCAAGCTTGGGATGCTGACACTTGAGCTGTTCACGCTCGGAATGCTGACACTTGAACTACTCAAGCTTGGGATGCTGACACTTGAGCTGTTCACGCTCGGAATGCTGACACTTGAACTACTCAAGCTTGGGATGCTTGAATGCTTGAGCTGTTCATGCTCGGAATGCTGACACTTGAACTACTCAAGCTTGGGATGCTAACACTTGAACTACTCAAGCTTGGGATGCTGACACTTGAGCTGTTCACGCTCGGAATGCTGACACTTGAACTACTCAAGCTTGGAATGCTAACACTTGAACTACTCAAGCTTGGGATGCTGACACTTGAACTACTCAAGCTTGGGATGCTAACACTTGAGCTGTTCACGCTCGGAATGCTGACACTTGAACTACTCAAGCTTGGGATGCTAACACTTGAACTACTCAAGCTTGGGATGCTGACACTTGAGCTGTTCAAATGCTGACACTTGAACTACTCAAGCTTGGGATGCTGACACTTGAGCTGTTCACGCTCGGAATGCTGACACTTGAACTACTCAAGCTTGGGTGACTTGAACTACTCAAGCTTGGGATGCTGACACTTGAGCTGTTCATGCTCGGAATGCTGACACTTGAACTACTCAAATGCTGACACTCAAGCTTGGGATGCTGACACTTGAGCTGTTCACTCGGAATGCTGACACTTGAACTACTCAAGCTTGGATGCTGACACTGCTGAAATGCTGACACTTGAACTCAAGCTTGGATGCTGTGACACGCTATGCTGACACTTGAACTACTCAAGCTTGGGATGCTCACAGCTGTTCACGCTGACACTGAACTGTTCATGCTCGGAATGCTGACACTTGAACTACTCAAGCTTGGGAACACTTGAACTGTCAAGCTTGGGATGCTGACACTTGAGCTGTTCACGCTCGGAATGCTGACACTTGAACTACTCAAGCTTGGGATGCTGACACTTGAGCTGTTCACGCTATGCTGACACTTGAACTACTCAAGCTTGGGATGCTGACACTTGAACTACTCAAGCTTGGGATGCTGACACTTGAACTACTCAAGCTTGGGATGCTGACACTTGAGCTGTTCATGCTCGGAATGCTGACACTTGAACTACTCAAGCTTGGGATGCTGACACTTGAACTACTCAAGCTTGGGATGCTGACACTTGAGCTGTTCACGCTCGGAATGCTGACACTTGAACTACTCAAGCTTGGATGCTGACACTTGAGCTGTTCAGCTCGCTGACACTTGAACTACTCAAGCTTGGGATGCTGACACTGAACTACTCAAGCTTGGGATGCTGACACTTGAGCTGTTCATGCTCGGAATGCTGACTTGAACTACTCAAGCTTGGGATGCTGACAACTTGCTGTTGCTTGCTGACACTTGAGCTTGGGATGCTAACACTTGAACTACTCAAGCTTGGGATGCTGACACTTGAACTACTCAAGCTTGGCTGACACTTGAACTACTCAAGCTTGGGATGCTAACACTTGAGCTGTTCATGCTCGGAATGCTGACACTTGAACTACTCAAGCTTGGGATGCTAACACTTGAACTACTCAAGCTTGGGATGCTTGAACTACTCAAGCTTGGGATGCTGACACTTGAGCTGTTCACGCTCGGAATGCTGACACTTGAACTACTCAAGCTTGGGATGCTAACACTTGAGCTGTTCACGCTCGGAATGCTGACACTTGAACTACTCAAGCTTGGGATGCTAACACTTGAACTACTCAAGCTTGGGATGCTAACACTTGAACTACTCAAGGGGATGCTGACACTTGAACTACTCAAGCTTGGGATGCTAACACTTGAACTACTGCTAACACTTGAACTACTCAAGCTTGGGATGCTGACACTTGAACTACTCAAATGGAGCTGTTCACGCTGACACTTGAACTACTCAGCTGCTTGGCTTCGGAATGCTGACACTTGAACTACTCAAGCTTGATGCTAACACTTGAGCTGTTCTTGCTGACACTTGAACTACTCAAGCTTGGGATGCTAACACTTGAACTACTCAAGCTTGGGATGCTAACACTTGAACTACTCAAGCTTGGGATGCTAACACTTGAACTACTCAAGCTGCTACACTTGAACTACTCAAGCTTAGGATGCTAACACTTGAGCTGTTCACGCTCGGAATGCTGACACTTGAACTACTCAAGCTTGGGATGCTAACACTTGAACTACTCAAGCTTGGGATGCTGACACTTGAGCTGTTCACGCTCGGAATGCTGACACTTGAACTACTCAAGCTTGGGATGCTAACACTTGAACTACTCAAGCTTGGATGTGAGCTGTTCACGCTTGAACTACTCAAGCTTGGGATGCTGACACTTGAACTACTCAAGCTTGGGATGCTGACACTTGAACTACTCAAGCTTGGGATGCTAACACTTGAGCTGTTCACGCTCGGAATGCTGACACTTGAACTACTCAAGCTTGGGATGCTTTGAACTACTCAAGCTTGGGATGCTGACACTTGCAAGGATGCTGACACTTGAACTACTTGGGATGCTGACACTTGAACTACTCAAGCTTGGGATGCTAACACTTGAGCTGTTCACGCTCGGAATGCTGACACTTGAACTACTCAAGCTTGGGATGCTGACACTTGAACTACTCTTGGGATGCTGACACTTGAACTACTCAAGCTTGGGATGCTGACACTTGAACTACTCAAGCTTGGGATGCTAACACTTGAGCTGTTCACGCTCGGAATGCTGACACTTGAACTACTCAAGCTTGGATGCTGTTGAACTACTCAAGCTTGGGATGCTGACACTTGAACTACTCAAGCTTGGGATGCTGACACTTGAACTACTCAAGCTTGGGATGCTGACACTTGAACTGCTAACACTTGAACTACTCAAGCTACTAACACTTAAACTGCTCAAGCTTGGGATGCTGACACTTGAGCTGTTCACGCTCGGAATGCTGACACTTGAACTACTCAAGCTTGGGATGCTGACACTTGAGCTGTTCACGCTCGGAATGCTGACACTTGAACTACTCAAGCTTGGGACACTTGATACTGAGCCATTTGAAACTGAGCTGCTCAGACTCATAGAAGTTGAATTACTAGGTTCTGACCTACTAAGACTTGAACTTGAAGTAATAGAAAATGAAACACCCAAACTTGTGCTGCTGAGACTGGAACTATTCACACTCTGTCTCGTGAGATCTGAACTACTGCTCTGACTGCTATGACTTGAAATACTTAAGCATGGAGGACTCAGAATCGAGCTGTTCATGCTTGGGGTACTAAGACCTGAATTACTAAAACTGTTATTGCTAGGTCTTGTACTACTACTACTGCTTGAAAGACTTGAAATACTTGGACTTAAGCTTGGACCGTCTGATACTGAAATACTGCTAGGAGTTGAGCAACTTGATCTGCTAATGCTGGATACACTTGGATATAAGCTTGAGCTACTGAAACCTGAAGAGATATAACACTGAATAATTGAATAACCAGTTAACACAAACACACACACTAAATCTTTCACTGTCGATTTGAAATATAAAAGGCTAAAGCAGAATTCTCCATCTATGCTTAAACGAATATTTTGATCATCAGGAAGTATAATCAATTACTGATTATAATTTTTGATTCTTTTTGTAAGAAATGGTTGTGATACAGAGGAGTATATCCCATATTTGTAAATGTTTGCTAACTTGGTAGTCCATCATGATTGTATACGTATATACATATATATACATATGCATATACAGTATATATATATATATATATATATATATATATATATATATATATATATATATATATATATATATATATGTGTGTGTGTGTGTGTGTGTGTGTGTGTGTGTGTGTGTGTGTGTGTGTGTGTGTGTGTGTGTGTATGTATGTATGTATGTTGTGTGTATGTGTGTATGTATGTATGTGTGTGTGTGTGTGTGTGTGTGCGCGCGCGCGCGTGCGTGTGTGTGCGTGTGCGTGCGTGTGTATGTGTGTGTGTATGTGTGTGTGCGTGTGTGTGTGTGTGTGTGCGTGTTAGATGGATAGAAAGATATGGATAATTGGATAGATCGACATACATATTAACTACAAATATACTTAATATATATGCATATAGATATTTTTGATACATGAAATTATCACTGCTTTTCAAAGGGACTTGTATATACTTTCGGTAATATTATTCTCATAAAACTAAAGTCAGTGTGTAATAATTCGTATCTTTTAAAACAAGTGCTCCCCTTCTTTTGTTCCAAAATGAAGTGTTTCAATTCACTGATGTTTGCCAGAATGTACTTTATTCTACCACTACACATGAATATATTTTTGTGCCATTTGAGGAGTTTACAAATTGTTGAAATATGTTCCACAGGGCCTCACAAAAAAAAAAAAAAAAAAAAAAAAAAAAAACTATTGACAGTAGATTTGTAACCTTAGGAATATGCAATGATAAAAAAAAAGTTTCAGTATCATATACTGAACGATTTAGCTAGGCAAATGTGTGGCTCGGTAGTTGCTGACAAGGATCGAGAAGTTACCAATTACTGCGGTATTTTGAAAAAGAAAAAAAAAACTTGATAACCACTGTTAGTATAGCAATACACATATCAAATCGATCAACATGGAATGATAAGTCAACCTCTGATAAGCTACAAAACGGGAATAAGATCCTTTTGTGGAATCTAAGGACTTACGTGATCTGGAACTCTCAGAGCCTGAACTCGAACTGCTGAAACTTGAGCATAACCTACTTGGACTTGAAGAACTCAAACTACTTGAACAGCTCAAACTTGACCTACTGGAGCCTGAGAAAATATGACCGTAAATACATTTAAGATTAAGCTAAACAATTTATTTACTGTGCAACTCCTGATTTAGGTAATTGTATTATGCAGATTCATCCCACATTCATTTATTCCAGTAGTTACAACCTAGAAATCATGTCAGAAGAAAAGAAGAGAAGAAAAATACAATTTTCTGATGCCTTAATTAAAAGCTATCATTCAGTACAATTTACATGTAGAATACTTTTGGACTCATGGGTATTAATGTGCTGTAATAATGATGGTACTATTAATACGACTGATAATTAGAAAAAAAAACTATCTAGAAGGCTCAGAATACTTTTGAAATAACAAACTGTTGAATTCGAAAAAATGTGATCTATATTACTTTCAAGCACACAAGTATTTCTTCACTGAAAAACCTATAGACTTACTTGCACTAGAACTACTACAGCCTGAACTCAACTCGCTGAAACTTGAGCTACTTGAACTTAAACTAACTGAAACTGAGCTACTTAGGCTCCTTGATCGGCTCGAGCTTGAAAAACTGGGGCCTGAGGAGAGATAAGCTTATTATTTACATGCAGTAATTCTAGATGAGCAAGTTGCAGAGAGTCTACGGAAGTATTTAAGAAAAAAAGCAGCATTTTATGTGTGTCTGCGTGTGTGTGTGTTTCATGGCATTTGAGTATCAAAGAAAAAAAATCTTTGTGTGTGACTGTACATGTGTGTGTTTTGTAGAATCGAGCTTTCCATTGAAGTTGTTAATTGTCATTCATTTTTGCTTAATAGTTTTCAAAAAAAAAAAAAAAAAAAAAAAAAAAAAAAAAAAAAAAGTATACGATGGTCTCTTTCGGCTTTCAAAAGAGACCTTACCTCACGCAGATAAACAGCTTTCCCACATATGCATTTGCTAACACTCAGAATACTTTTGAAATGACAAACTGATGAATTCGAAAAATGTGATCTACAAGTATTTCTTCACTGAAACAGGCAAGTGGATATGGATAAAAACTACTGAGATAAACTTACTTAAAACAGATGTCAGACTGGTCGAGACCGAAATAACACTGATTCTCGAACTGCTACTGCCTGAACTAGATCTTGAACTAACAGAGCTTGCGTTAATTGACCTGTAAACTCTTGAACTACTGAAACCTGTGGATACATAGGCGATGAATAACTTCTAAATAGATTCTTTGTTAAGCACGTGTGTGGCCATTGCAACTACAGTAATCCTATCCACCTGAAACTGGGGTCTACTTGTTGTATTACAATTCTTAGTTACTGTCTGCCCTCTTTGGGTTATTTTGTAATTGAGATATTTGACTGACAACCAATACTTTGAAATACTTGTGGTCATGGTCGGAGAAACCAAGAATAACTAAGAATACACAGCCTACGAACTTACTTGAGCTGGAACTACTGCCGGAACTACCACTGCTTAAACTTAAACTACTTGAACTTGAGATATTCAGGCTAACAGAGCTGCTCAAACTTGAACTACTGGAGCCTGAGGAAATATAGAAAATGAATAATCACTGGAGTCTTAGATTATCTAACCACACACCAGTTTGATATATTATGCAGAGATAGACAGAACCTCTACGTATATACAAGGTGTTATCCTTTCAAAAGCGTACAATAGCTACTCACTTATATCTTAGGAAAACTATATCTTTATATAAGAAGTGAGGAAGATTTAAAACCTATAGACTTACTTGCACTAGAACTACTACAGCCTGAACTCAACTCGCTGAAACTTGAGCTACTTGAACTTAAACTAACTGAAACTGAGCTACTTAGGCTCCCTGATCGGCTCGAGCTTGAACAACTGGGGCCTGAGGAGAGATAAGCTTATTATTTACATGCAGTAATTCTAGATGAGCAAGTTGCAGAGAGTCTACGGAAGTATTTAAGAAAAAAAACTGCATTTTATGTGTGTGTTTCATGGCATTTGAGTATCAAAAAAAAAAAAATCTTTGTGTGTGACTGTACATGTGAGTGTTTTGTAGAATCGAGCTTTCCATTCAAGTTGTTAATTGTCATTCCTTTTTGCTTAATAGTTTTCAAAAAAAAAAAAAAAAATGTATACGATGGTCTCTTTCGGCTTTCAAAAGAGACCTTACCTCACGCAGATAAACAGCTTTCCCACATATGCATTTGCTAACACTCACGTAAGGGTCAATATTAATCAAAAGGAAGAGAAAACATACATTATATACTGCAGGCATATATGTATATATATATATATATATATATATATATATATATATATATATATATATATATATATATATATTCAAGAAATATGTATAGTATAGAGTCGCATTTTCTTGTTTCTGAAAAAGATAAAACTACGACACGTTTACACACTGCTTACCCTGTGGCGTTTGCTGCTTCATAAACAGAATCATAAAAATGCTTATGGTGCAAAATGGCCGTCGCATTGGTCAAGTCAAGAAGGACGATGACAAGAACATAAACGAATGAATAGTTACGGTGGTGAAAATGTTATTGACGAATGAAGATGCCGATGAGAATATTTTTTTGAAATCTTGAGAAAAGTAAGATTAGATTATGCTGATGTCTTGATTCTTCGTGTTCTTGTTCTTGATTTGGATTTTGGATTGAAATTTGCAAAGCCTGTAAAAAAGAAAACATTAACCGTTTTTTCAGAACATACTTGAGGTTGCTGAACTTGGAGAATTGCTTGAACTTGGGTTGAAGTTGCTTGAGCTTGGGTTGAAGTTGCTTGGAGAATTGCTTGAACTTGGGTTGAAGTTGCTTGAGCTTGGTGTGACGTCAGTGTGTGACTTATCTTGCGATCCACTTGAAAATCCTGAATTTGAACCTATATAAATTTTGCAGATTAGAATCCCTCACACTCAACGCACACACACAAAAAGAGAATATAATATGCCAAAATTCTTCCAATAAATTTTCTTTCTTCTTCTTGTATTACTGCTGCTGAAGCACTTAGCGAAGACTTGACTTCACATGCGGTTTCAGAATTACCTGTTGCTGCTGAACTGCTAGCAGAAACTGGCCTGCTCGTTGGAAGGGTAACGACGTCGAAACTGCTTGAGTCTGCTGAGCTGCTCTCCACTGCTTCACTGCTTGAAAAGTCACTATTGACTGAGGCAAATGAACAAGACTTTCCCAAGCTACTAGAAGCTGCTGCACTGTCTGACGTTGCCAGACCACTTGAAGCTGCTGCGCTGTTTGAGGTTGCCAGACTGCTAGAGGCTGCTGCACTATCTGAGGTTGCCAGACTGCTAGAGGCTGCTGTGAGGTTGCCTGCTAGAAGCTGCTGCTGAGGTTGCCAGACTGCTAGAGGCTGCTGCACTGTTTGAGGTTGCCAGACTGCTAGAGGCTGCTGCACTGTTTGAGGTTGCCAGACTTGCTGCACTGGAGGTTGTCAGACTGCTTGAGGCTGCTGCACTGTTTGAGGTTGCCAGACTGCTAGAGGCTGCTGCACTGTCCAGAGAGGCTGCTGCACTTGCAGACTGCTAGAGGCTGCTGCACTGTGAGGTTGCCAGACTGCTAGAGGCTGCTGCACTGTTGAGACTGCTAGAGGCTGCTGCACTGTTTGAGGTTGCCAGCTGCTAGAGGCTGCTGCACTGTTGAGGTTGCCAGACTGCTAGAGGCTGCTGCACTGTTTGAGGTTGCCAGACTGCTAGAGCTGCTGCTGAGGTTGCCAGACTGCTAGAGGCTGCTGCACTGTCTGAGGTTGCCTGCTTTTGCAACTGTTTGAGGTTGCCAGACTGCTAGAGGCTGCTGCACTTGAGGTTGCAGACTGCTAGAGGCTGCTTGCACTGTTTGAGGTTGCCAGACTGCTAGAGGCTGCTGCACTTCTGAGGTTGGCAGACTGCTTGCTGCACTTCTGAGGTTGCCAGACTGCTTGAGGCTGCTGCACTGTTTGAGGTTGCCAGACTGCTAGAGGCTGCTGCACTGTTTGAGGTTGCCAGACTGCTAGAAGCTGCTGCACTGTTTGAGGTTGCCAGACTGCTAGAGGCTGCTGCACTGTTTGAGGTTGCCAGACTGCTAGAGGCTGCTGCACTGCTGAGGTTGCCAGACTGCTAGAAGCTGCTGCACTATCTGAGGTTGCCAGACTGCTTGAGGCTGCTGCACTGTTTGAGGTTGCCAGACTGCTAGAGGCTGCTGCACTGTCTGAGGTTGCCAGACTGCTAGAGGCTGCTGCACTGTCTGAGGTTGACTGCTAGAAGCTGCTGCACTGTTTGAGGTTGCCAGACTGCTAGAGGCTGCTGCTGAGTTGCCAGACTGCTAGAGGCTGCTGCACTGTCTGAGGTTGCCAGACTGCTAGAGCTGCTGCACTGTCTGAGGTTGTCAGACTGCTAGAGGCTGCTGCACTGTCTGAGGTTGCCAGACTGCTAGAGCTGCTGCACTGTCTGAGGTTGCCAGACTGCTAGAGGCTGCTGCACTGTTTGAGGTTGTCAGACTGCTAGAGGCTGCTGCACTGTTTGAGGTTGCCAGACTGCTAGAGGCTGCTGCACTCTCTGAGGTTGCCAGACTGCTAGAGGCTGCTGCACTGTCTGAGGTTGCCAGACTGCTAGAAGCTGCTGCACTGTTTGAGGTTGTCAGACTGCTAGAGGCTGCTGCACTGTCTGAGGTTGCAGACTGCCTGCTGCACTGAGGTTGTCAGACTGCTAGAAGCTGCTGCACTGTTTGAGGTTGCCAGACTGCTAGAGGTTGCTGCGCTGTCTGAGGTTGCCAGACTGCTAGAGGCTGCTGCACTGTCTGAGGTTGCCAGACTGCTAGAAGCTGCTGCACTGTTTGAGGTTGTCAGACTGCTAGAGAGGTTGCAGACTGCTAGAGCTGCTGCACTGTTTGAGGTTGCCAGACTGCTAGAAGCTGCTGCACTGTTTGAGGTTGCCAGACTGCTAGAAGCTGCTGCACTTTGAGGTTGTCAGACTGCTAGAAGCTGTTTGAGGTTGTCTGCTAGAGGCTGCTGCACTCTGAGGTTGCCAGCTGCTAGAGGCTGCTGCACTGTTTTGAGGTTGCCAGACTGCTAGAAGCTGCTGCACTGTCTGAGGTTGCCAGACTGCTAGAAGCTGCTGCACTGTCTGAGGTTGTCAGACTGCTAGAAGCTGCTGCACTGTTTGAGGTTGTCAGACTGCTAGAGGCTGCTGCACTGTCTGAGGTTGCCAGACTGCTAGAGCTGCTGCACTGTTTGAGGTTGCCAGACTGCTAGAAGCTGCTGCACTGTTTGAGGTTGCCAGACTGCTAGAAGCTGCTGCACTGTCTGAGGTTGCCAGACTGCTAGAAGCTGCTGCACTGTTGAGGTTGTCAGACTGCTAGAAGCTGCTGCACTGTTTGAGGTTGCCAGACTGCTAGAAGCTGCTGCACTGTTTGAGGAGACTGCTGCTGCTGCACTGTTGAGGTTGCCAGACTGCTAGAAGCTGCTGCACTGTTTGAGGTTGCCAGACTGCTAGAAGCTGCACTGTTGAGGTTGCAGACTGCTAGAAGCTGCTGCACTGTTTGAGGTTGCCAGACTGCTAGACTGCACTGTTTGAAGACTGCTAGAAGCTGCTGCACTGTTTGAGGTTGTCAGACTGCTAGAAGCTGCTGCACTGTTTGAGGTTGCCAGACTGCTAGACTGCACCAGACTGCTAGAGGCTGCTGCACTGTTTGAGGTTGCCAGACTGCTAGAAGCTGCTGCACTGTTTGAGGTTGCCAGACTGCTAGAGGCTGCTGCACTGTTTGAGGTTGCCAGACTGCTAGAGGCTGCTGCACTGTTGAGGTTGCCAGACTGCTAGAAGCTGCTGCACTGTTTGAGGTTGCCAGACTGCTAGAAGCTGCTGCACTGTCTGAGGTTGCCAGACTGCTAGAAGCTGCTGCACTGTCTGAGGTTGTCAGACTGCTAGAGGCTGCTGCACTGTTTGAGGTTGCCAGACTGCTAGAAGCTGCTGCACTGTTTGAGGTTGCCAGACTGCTTGAGGTTGCCAGACTGCTAGAAGCTGCTGCACTGTTGAGGTTGCAGACTGCTAGAAGCTGCTGCACTGTTTGAGGTTGCCAGACTGCTAGATGCACTGCAGACTGCTTGCTGCTGAGGTTGCCAGACTGCTAGCTGCTGCACTGAGGTTGCCAGACTGCTAGAAGCTGCTGCACTGTTTGAGGTTGCCAGACTGCTAGAAGCTGCTGCACTGTCTGAGGTTGTCAGACTGCTAGAAGCTGCTGCACTGTTTGAGGTTGACTGCTAGAGCACTGTTTGAGCCAGACTGCTAGAAGCTGCTGCACTGTTTGAGGTTGCCAGACTGCTAGAGCTGCTGCACTGTTTGAGGTTGCCAGACTGCTAGAGCTGCTGCACTGTCTGAGGTTGCAGACTGCTAGAAGCTGCTGCACTGTTTGAGGTTGCCAGACTGCTAGAGCTGCTGCACTGTTTGAGGTTGCCAGACTGCTAGAGCTGCTGCACTGTCTGAGGTTGCAGACTGCTAGAGCTGCTGCACTGTTGAGGTTGCCAGACTGCTAGAAGCTGCTGCACTGTCTGAGGTTGCCAGACTGCTAGAAGCTGCTGCACTGTTTGAGGTTGACTGCTAGAGCTGCTGCACTGTTTGAGGTTGCCAGACTGCTAGAAGCTGCTGCACTGTTTGAGGTTGCCAGACTGCTAGAAGCTGCTGCACTGTCTGAGGTTGACTGCTAGCTGCTGCACTGTTTGAGGTTGCAGACTGCTAGAAGCTGCTGCACTGTCTGAGGTTGCCAGACTGCTAGAAGCTGCTGCACTGTCTGCAGACTGCTAGAGGCTGCTGCACTGTTTGAGGTTGCCAGACTGCTAGAAGCTGCTGCACTGTTTGGTTGCCAGACTGCTAGAAGCTGCTGCACAGGTTGCAGACTGCTAGAGGCTGCTGCACTGTTGAGGTTGCCAGACTGCTAGAGGCTGCTGCACTCAGACTGCTAGAAGCTGCTGCACTGTTTGAGGTTGCCAGACTGAGCTGCTGCACTGCCAGACTGCTCTGCTGCTGAGGTTGCCAGACTGCTAGAAGCTGCTGCACTGTTTGAGGTTGCCAGACTGCTAGAAGCTGCTGCACTGTTTGAGGTTGCAGACTGCTAGAGCTGCTGCACTGTTTGAGGTTGAGAGCTGCTGCACTGTCTGAGGTTGCCAGACTGCTAGAAGCTGCTGCACTGTTGAGGTTAGACTGCTAGAAGCTGCTGCACTGTTTGAGGAGCTGCTGCACTGTTGAGGTTGCCAGACTGCTGCTGCTGCACTGTTTGAGTTGCCAGAAGCTGCTGCAGAGGCTGCTAGACTGCTGAAGCTGCTGCACTTTGAGGTTGTCAGACTGCTAGAAGCTGCTGCACTGTCTGAGGTTGCCAGACTGCTAGAGACTGCTGCACTGTTTGAGGTTGCCAGACTGCTAGAGGCTGCTGCACTGTTTGAGGTTGTCAGACTGCTAGAAGCTGCTGCACTGTTTGAGGTTGCCAGACTACTAGAAGCTGCTGCACTGTCTGAGGTTGCCAGACTGCTAGAGGCTGCTGCACTGTTTGAGGTTGTCAGACTGCTAGAGGCTGCTGCACTGTTTGAGGTTGCCAGACTGCTAGAGGCTGCTGCACTGTTTGAGGTTGCCAGACTACTGCTGCTGCACTGTCTGAGGTGCCAGACTGCTAGAAGCTGCTGCACTGTTTGAGGTTGCCAGACTGCTAGACTGCACTGTTGAGGTTGCAGACTGCTAGAGCTGCTGCACTGTTTGAAGGCTGCTGCTGCACTGTTTGAGGTTGCCAGACTGCTAGAAGCTGCTGCACTGTTTGAGGTGCTTGCACTGCTGAGAGCTAGAGGCTGCTGCACTGTTTGAGGTTGCCAGACTGCTAGATGCTGCAGATCAGACTGCTAGAAGCTGCTGCACTGTTTGAGGTTGCCAGACTGCTAGAAGCTGCTGCACTGTTTGAGGTTGCCAGACTGCTAGAAGCTGCTGCACTGTTTGAGGCTGTAAGGCTGCTAGAAGCTGCTGCACTGTTTGAGGCTGCTAGACTACTAGAAGCTGCTGCACTGTCTGAGGTTGTCAGACTGCTAGAAGCTGCTGCACTGTCTGAGGTTGCCAGACTGCTAGAGGCTGCTGCACTAGCTGAGGCGACCAGACTGCTAGAAGCTGTTACACTATCTGAGGTTGCTAGACTGCTAGAAGCTGCTGCACTGTCTGAGGTTCCCAGACTGCTAGAAGCTGCTACACTGTTTGAGGTTGCCAGACTGCTGCTGCTGCACTGTTTGAGGTTGCTAGACTGCTAGAAGCTGCTGCACTATCTGAGGTTGCCAGACTGCTAGAAGCTGCTGCACTGTCTGAGGTTGCCAGACTGCTAGAGGTTGCTGCTGATTGAGGTTCTAGAGTTGCACTGTTTGAGGTTGCCAGACTGCTAGAGGCTGCTGCACTGTTTGAGGTTGCCAGACTGCTAGAGACTGCTGCACTGTCTGAGGTTGCCAGACTGCTAGAAGCTGCTGCACTGTCTGAGGTTGTCAGACTGCTTGAGGCTGCTAGACTGCTAGAAGCTGCTACACTGTCTGAGGTTGCCAGACTGCTAGAAGCTGCTGCACTGTCTGAGGTTGTCAGACTGCTTGAGGCTGCTAGACTGCTAGCAGCTGCTGCACTGTTTGAGGTTGCCAGACTGCTAGAGGCTGCTGCACTGTCTGAGGTTGCCAGACTGCTAGAGGCTGCTGCACTGTTTGAGGTTGCCAGACTGCTAGAAGCTCCTGCACTGTTTGAGGCTCCCAGACTGCTAGAATCTCCTGCATTGTTTGAGGTTGCCAGACTGCTAGAAGCTGCTGCACTGTTTGAGGTTGCCATACTGCTGGAGGCTGCTGCACTGTTTGAGGCTGTCAGACTGCTAGAGGCTGCTGCACTGTTTGAGGTTGCGAGACTGCTAGAAGCTCCTGCACTGTTTGAGGTTGCCAGACTGCTAGAAGCTGCTGCACTGTTTGAGGTTGCCAGACTGCTAGAAGCTCCTGCACTGTTTGAGGCTCCCAGACTGCTAGAAGCTGCTGCACTGTTTGACGTTGCCAGACTGCTAGAAGCTGCTGCACTGTTTGAGGTTGCCATACTGCTAGAGGCTGCTGCACTGCTTGAGGTTGTCAAACTATTTGAAGCTGCCACACTGCTTGAGGTTCCCTGACTGCTAGATGCTGCTAAACTTTTTGAGGCTTCCAGACTGCTTGAGTTTTCCAGAATAGTTGAACCTAATTAATTTTGTAATGAATATTAGTCGTGGGCTTGATACTGGTAGCACAAAATATACTTGATATGCCACTTTCAAACTTATATACATATAAAACCAAGCTTGTAGAATTAATAAAAGTACTTGAACACATAAACATACATATATACAGGCACACAGTAAAGCACACACACACACACACACACACACACACACACACACACACACACACACACACACACACACACACACACACAACTGTCACACAAGTACACAAGGAGATATGATGAATTTCTATCAATTGATTGAAGATATCTGGCGATCAGAAGTTTCAGTTGATATTACATACTTGAGAAACTGTCTCTGCTTGAGCTTCTTGGACTTGAAATGTCAGCTGGACTTGGTGAGGCACGACTTGAATACGATAAGGTGCTGGCTTGAAAACTTGGTAGGCTTGATTTCATGTAGCTTGAATTTCTTGAGGGTCTTGAGTTACCTGTAGTAAATGATGCCACAAAGCTGAGAAAAACATTTTTTTGAAGGATTGTCACATTGGAGAATAACGAAAATGGGATAAAGCATATTATGTGTTTGGAATACCCTGAAACAGAGCAAATGTTAGACAAATTGCGAAATTTAGTGCGCTTGTTCTTCTTGGTATGTGCATCTGGAAAAGAGAGGGGATAAGATCATATAAAATCCTAAACATTTGCGTCTAATGAACAGGAATTAGATCTTGAACTTTCGAGTGTATTCAAATTTTCCTTTTTCGTGTGTGTGTCTTCGAGAGTATTCAAATTTTCCTTTTTCGTGTGTGTGTCTTCGAGTGTATTCAAATTTTCCTTTTTCGTGTGTGTGAGAGAGAGAGCTGCTACCAGTTTACAGACACTTCGAAAAATCTTTACCTGCTTGTGTCTTCGGACTTGCACTGATACATATTCTTTAATTCAAGCATTTTTTGGTCATTGGATTTTGGTGCGGACTCTTCGTTGTAAATTCTCCGAGTGTTAGAGACACCTGTTGTAGGTTTTCTGGTGCTTTCTGTTTTCTGTTTTTGGAGGATATTTGGTTAAGGAACTCACCTTCAAGTGCTCGAGGATGAACGATATTGGGACAGCTGGTCGTACCTACAAAAATTTAGATATGTACCATTTCAGTCTTAAAAGTATGTTTTTTTAATCAATTGTTATTTTCATATATTCCAAGTGGTACGTTTATCATTGTTCTGTATGATTCATCATTGTGATCACCAGTAGGTCTAAACTGGTACTACGATGCTTGGATTGTGAAATGATGTAGAAGTGCAGTGACTCTTTGACATGCTCTACTTTGGTGTTCAATAACTATGAGAGAAATCATCTATTGGGTGCTCTTGAAAATATTCTTTTAATCATAGAATTGATGTGAATCGTGTGCAGAGGAACCCAGTGCTGTGGTGGATGAACTTTGTTTCGTCTTGTACTCAGTTCTGTCTCAAGTTTGGTAAATTGTACCAACATTACTGATGGAGTAAGTTCAAATTCAACTGCATCTTGACATTTCATGCTTCAGGCTGTCCTTCACCTATTGCTTCTCATTGAACTTGGAATTCATCATATAGGATGCTGTATCAAGTGCAGTGTCACACAGGTTAAGGTGGAAAAGGAAGGAGAGGGGAGATAGAGAGAGAGAGAGAGAGAAGATGAGGGAAAGAGAAAAGAAGAAGAAAGTTAAATAGAAATTTATGGGTATTTAAATCAAGATATACTGCGAATAATGGTATTTAAATATATATAACGACGAGTCATATTTATATTTAAGTTATCAACTTTTCTGCACTTTAGCTGAATGCACTCACAGTGCTAAATACAGGCATAATTCTTGAGTTTGTTCGGATAGACCATATAAAACGCTTGAGATGGGAATGGGGGTTTTAGCTTCAGAAACGTCCATGAAACTTGTTCTTGAAACTTCTTGTATGCTTACATGAACAATTCTTGTATGTTTGTTCTGTGGTAGAAATTGGAATTCGAAACTGAAAGGTGAGAGGGATGTAGATAAAATAAATAAAAAACTGAGGGATTGAGGGGCGAGAGTGAGAAAATAGTTAAACGCAGGAGCAATTAGAAGAAAAAAATTATAACAGGCAGGTCGAGTGAGTGAGTTGGGTAAGTGCTTAGATACATCCCTTGTCCCTTAAAACTCCCGTAGACATGGAAGTCTAGTGTTTCTTTCTGTTTCTACGGTGCTCGACATTGGGGTGAATCTTGCAGGAAAGTAGAGAACAACTTACAGTCAAAACACAAACAGTTGCTGCTGCTGGAAAACGTCAAGCCTAAAAAAAAATCAATATGTGATGTGGAATTAGAATCCC
>NW_020868961.1:20000-32500 GCF_003789085.1 Penaeus vannamei
GAAAGACTACAACAGGATACAGATATTTAGTTTTGTGTGCTTCAGAAGGTACAAGGACAGTGTCAAATTAGGAGAAGTAAATATATGGAAAGTTCCTAAATTACTAAAATGCATTTTTTTTTATTCTAAGCATCTGCCTAGTTACTTACCTTTTCGTCAGGTATGATTAATGGGAAAAAAAGATGTGTTAGATTTTTTTTTTCTTTTTTTTTTTTTTACTTGTCATTACCGTGCATTACTTACCTGTGGGTGCATATATAAAATGAGTTTTATTCATACATATACGTATTTTTTTCGTCTTAGTTTAATTATGAATAGGATCTGTAGTGTCATACAAGATCCTATCTAGTTGTAATTATTATAATGTTACTTAATTTTGCATATTATGTATTTATGTTATTCATTAATTAACACGAGGCTGGTTGCAAATTATTACTTTAAAGGGATTTTACTTGGAAGTCTTCTTAGTCACAAAACACATTCTTAAGAAACAACTTTAACAATATATTTGCCATTCATTAACTTACTGCTTGAGCTGCTGGACGAACTGCTGCTGCTGCTGCCTGTAGAGAGAGAAAAATGGAACCGTATAAGAACCCATGAATGATTCATGTGAATGCACATGTGTGTGTGTGGAAATATGTGGGTCAAGGTTCTTGCACGTCAGTCTTTCCATGTGTTAGGGGGGAATGTATGAGAGAGGGAGAGAAAGAGAGAGAGAGAGAGAGGGAGAGAGAGAGAGAGAGAGAGAGAGAGAGAGAGAGAGAGAGAGAGAGAGAGAGAGAGAGAGAGAGAGAGAGAGGAGGAGAGGGAGAGGGAGAGAGGGAGAGAGAGAGAGAGAGAGAGAGAGAGAGAGAGAGAGAGAGAGAGAAAGAAAAGAGAGAGAGAGAGAGAGACAGACAGACAGACAGACAGAGACAGAGAGAGAGAGACAGAGACAGAGAGGAGGGAGGGAGAGGAAGAGATAGAGAGAGAGGAAGGAGAGGAAGAGGAGAGAGAGAGAGAGGGAGTGAGAAAAAGAGTGAAGTCAGAGAAAGGGGAGAAGAAAAAGGAGAGAAAGAAAGAAGGACAGGTGAAGAGAAGCGGGGAGCAAAGATAGCAGTAGTAGACACGAATAGAGAGAGAGATATTTAGACAAAGAAAAAAAAAAAGGCACAACATAATTCACGATTCAGTGGCCCTGCTGAGCTGCAGTTTAAAGGACACAGCGACAAATCAGTAAAAGATCACCGGGAAAAAATGGCATTAAAAGGATTTCTTTAAGATCCTTCAAGAATCCTTTATAAAAAAAAAATCATGTGGTTAGAGTTTACCAAATAAGTTTATTCATGTGAGTGTGCGTGTGTTTGGTTTCATATATATATATATATATATATATATATATATAATATATATTATATATATATATATATATATATATATATATATATATATATATATATATATATATATATATATATATATATATATTAGAAATCAACTCTTCTCTGCAAATATTTGAACATTCCTGAAAAAAAAATGTATAAGTGATATAGAGGCTTGACTGTGAATTCCGCGGACAGCATTTGCAAGCTGTGTGCCAACATAATTATGTGCGGGTGGTAGTTATGGTTGATGTTTTATTCATTTGCACATTATAATTCAAATCTTTAGTATTTTGAATGTATACAATGGTTTAACAATACAGCGCATTTATCTGTGCCGCAACTGACGTCCATCAGGGTGTTGCAGCGTGTTCAGATCGAATAGATTGTGGAGGTGCTTCACGTGAACAAAAGCGCTATTATTGTCATGTGTGATTTTATGGATATGCGTAAATGTCGAAGTGGTGTTTAAGCGGTCATGGAGATCGCGGAAAATCTCGAGGATTTTGTTTAAAAAGTGCATAGAGTGATCTGCTGTTATTGTGCGTCCCACGGTGGTCAGATAATCTTTATTGGTGCTCCAGGGTATGTGAAGGCTGTAGATTTTATCTTACTGCTGCTTCTGGAGTAACAGCTGCTACTCGACGAACTGCTGCTGCTTGAGGGAATACTACTACTTGAAGAACTACAACTGCTTGAGGAGCTGCTGCTACTGGAGGGACTGCTACTGCCTGAAGAACTACAACTACTCGAGGAGCTGCTACTACTGGAGGAACCCGATGAACCTAAAATAATTGGCACATTCCTCTTTCAATAAGAAAACTAGAACAATTATTTTTACATAGAAACTGTAACAAATACTATTGAGCAAGTGTGTGCGGTATTTTACAGCAGAGAATTACTAAATCGTAACTGACATTTCTGTTTCAGTGCAGGCCTAAGCCTTAGAGTTTTACACAGGAAATGTATACAATTCTCTCTCTCTCTCTCTCTCTCTCTCTCTCTCTCTCTCTCTCTCTCTCTCTCTCTCTCTCTCTCTCTCTCTCTCTCTCTCTCTCTCTCTCTCTCATAAAAAAAATAGTATCATGCGTGACTTCTGCTGCCTATAAGTTTTGATCTACATTTACGTTAATCGAAAAAAAGTGTGTAGGTATCGCCTCCTGTATCTTTCTGTACAAGTGATTTTTTCTCAGTACTCAGCTGTTTGAAAGACCGAACAAAGTCAACTGCACGTAATGATCTAATATTATAACTATTTCGTGCATGGACTGAAATCCTTCAAGGTGCTTCAGCGTGCTTCAGGAAACATAATACATTGTCTTACTGCTGCTGCTTGAGGAGTTAGTGCGGCTGCTGCTTCTGCTTGAGAAGCTGCTACCTCTTGAGGAGCAGCTACCACCTGAGGAGCTACTTCTGCTTGAGGAGCTACTACTACTTGAGAAACTGCTACTGCTTGAGGACCTAATATTGCTTGAGGAACTGGTACTTCTTGAAGAACCACTAGTGCTTAAGGAACCGCTACTACTTGAGGAGCTACTACTTGTTGGGGAACTGCTACTGCACAAGAAAATGCTCCTGTTCGAGGACGTACTAATGCTTGAGGAAATGCTACTCTTTGAGGAGCTACCACTCTTTGAGGAACTGCTCATACTTGAGGAACTGCTAAAGCTTGAGAAACTGCTACTGCTTGAAAAGCTGCTAATACTTGAGGCTTTGAGGAGCTGTTACTTGAGGAACTAGCTGCTTGAGACTGCTATTGAGGAACTGCTGCTTGAGGAACTGGCTGCTTGAGGAACTGCTGCTGCTTGAGGAACTGCTAATACTTGAGGAACTGCTGCTGCTTGAGAAAACTGCTAACTTACTTGAGGAACTGCTTACTGCTGCTTGAGGAACTGCTTATGCTTGAGGAACTGCTTATTAACTGCTACTGCTTGAGGAACTGCTACTGCTTGATGAAACTGCTGCTGCTTAAGAGCTGCTGCTTGAGAAAAACAACTAACTGAGGAACTGCTACTGCTTGAAGAACAACTGCTACTTGACGAACTGCTACTGCTTGAAGAGCTGCTAATACTTGAGGACCTGCTACTGCTTGAAGAGCTGCTAATACTTGAGGACCTGCTACTCCTTGAACTTGATGACCCTAAAACAATCAGCACATTTGTCTTTCAGTAAAAACCTTTTACACTGAAAACGAGAGTGCTTGCCGACATGGTATGCTCTACTTTTTTTTTTATCATACAATATAAACGAGAAGAAATATGGACACTTTATCTTCATGTATATGTGTACAAAATACTTGGTCATCAGGTACCTTGCAAATGATGCAGGATAACTAAGGGCTAAAGTGTATGTGCTTTAATTAGCATACAGGTACTGTGGGGGAAGGTAGGGTGAGAGTAGGTGAGGGTGTCCGAATAGAATGCATTTCCCTATAATGGTATAGGATGTAGTAATTCTGGTTATGTTAGTATTGATGCTCAAGGATGTATAGGAATGTGTGTGTGTGTGTGTGTGCACATATATATATACATATTTATGTGTGTTTTTGTGCGTATGTGTGCATACACGCAATATATGTGGATGTGGTTGTGTATGTGTGCGTGTGTGTGTGTGTGTGTGTGTGTGTGTGTGTGTGTGTATGTGTGTGTGTCTGTAAATGCATGTTTATATCTGTGTATTATTATGTGTATATGAATATGTATATACTTTGGCTCCCAGAAAGATCAGCAATGTATTGTGCTATCTCCGTGCTTTAACTGAGATCCTTTTGCGTGCTCTAGCGGGAAAAAAGTACATACTACTACAGCTGCTCGAGGAACTACTACTGCTGCTACTTGAGGAGCCGCTCCTGCTCGAGGAACTACTACTGCTGCTACTTGAGGAGCCGCTCCTGCTCGAGGAACTACTACTACTTGAGGAGCTACTGCTGCCAGAGGAACTGCTACTGCTTGAGGAGCTACTGCTGCCAGAGGAACTGCTGCTGCTTGAGCTCGAAGACCCTAAAACGATTGGCACATTTCTTTTTCACTTTAGTACTTTAGTCACACACGGAATATATACAAATACTGTGGTATTGCATAGTTATACGGAAATGCTTCATAAACACACATATATCTGTGTGTGCACGCCCATCCCTTATCTTTAGAAACATTCCGACAACATTCATAAAAAAAAAAAAAAAAAAAAAAAAAAACGTGAAAAGGTGCTTGATTCATTGCACACAATTTATGGGCACGCACTCGGAAGCAACGAAATTATTTGTCAATTTTATAGACCGTTTGGACTAGTGTTTTGTGAATATGATCATCCAGAGCTATAGTGCTTCTCTTATATTAAAGCGTGTCTGAGTTGGAAACTATCTTACTACTACTGCTGCTGGAGCTACTACTGCTGCTGCTTGAGAAGCTGCTACTGCTGGAACTCGATGAACCTAAAAGAATTAACGTTTCTCTTTCACTCACAAGATGGATAAAGAAGCCTTAGAGTTTTGCAAAGAAAATGTATAAAGATGTAAATTCCTAATCTGCAGTTGACAAAACACAAACACACACCCCTATATATATATATATATATATATATATATATTATATATATTATATATATATATATATATATATAACCATGCGTTTGCGTGACTAGTTTCAAGATAACTTCTGTATATTACTTTATAATAATACTTTCTACCAAATCATTCCTCGTTAGACTTGACTTCAAGCTGAACTATATTTCAAAACTTTGTAATACTATCCCTAAAAAAATGTTCTGCATCAGAGAAGGTGCGACTGTGCCTGGTGTATTAATGATATATATAGTAATACGTGAAACCCTATTTTTTTCTTTTTCTTCCTTTTTAGTGCTTCACCGTGTCTGAACAGAATACATTATCTTATTACAACAGCTGCTTGAAGAACTACTGCTACTGCTTGAGGAACTGCTACTGCTTGAGGAACTGCTACTGCTTGAGGAACTGCTACTGCTTGAGGAACTGCTACTGCTTGCGGAACAACTGCTACTGCTCGAGGAACTGCTACTGCTTGAGGAACTGCTTGAAAAACTACTACTGCTTGCGGAACAACTGCTACTGTTTGAGGAGCTGCTACTGCTTGAGGAACAACTGCTACTGCTTGAGGAACAACTGCTACTGCTTGAGGAACAACTGCTACTGCTTGAGGAACAACTGCTACTGCTTGAGGAAGCTTGAGGAACTGCTACTGCTTGAGGAACTGCTACTGCTTGAGGAGCTGCTACTGCTTGAGGAACTGCTACTGCTTGAGGAGCTGCTACTGCTTGAGGAGCTGCTAACTTGACTACTACTGCTTGCGGAACTGCTACTGCTACTCCTTGAAGAATTACTACTGCTTGAGGACTACTACTGCTTGAGGACTGCTTACTGCTTGAAGAACTACTACTGCTTGAGGAACAACTGCTACTGCTTGAGGAGCTGCTACTGCTTGGGGAGCTGCTACTACTTGAGGAACTGCTACTGCTTGAGGAGCTACTAATGCTTGGGGAGCTGCTACTGCTTGAGGAACTGCTACTGCTTGAGGAGCTGCTACTGCTTGAGGAACTGCTACTGCTTGAGGAGCTGCTAATGCTTGGGGAACTGCTACTGCTTGAGGAGCTGCTAATGCTTGAGGAACTGCTTATGCTTGAGGAGCTGCTACTGCTTGAGAAGCTGCTACTGCTTGAGGAACTGCTGAACTGCTACTGCTTGAGGAACTGCTACTGCTCGAGGAACTGCTACAGCTTGAGGAGCTGCTACTGCTTGAGAAGCTGCTACTGCTCGAGGAGCTGCTAGTGCTTGAGGAACTACTGCTACTGCTCGAGGAGCTGCTACTGCTTGAGGAACTACTGCTACTGCTCGAGGAGCTGCTACTGCTTGACAAACTACTACTGCTTGAGGAGCTGCTACTGCTCGAGGAACTGCTACTGCTTGAGGAGCTGCTACTGCTTGACAAACTACTACTGCTTGAGGAGCTGCTACTGCTCGAGGAACTGCTACTGCTTGAGGAGCTGCTACTGCTTGTGGAGCTGCTACTGCTTGACAAACTACTACTGCTTGAGGAGCTGCTACTGCTTGAGGAACTACTACTGCTTGACAAACTACTACTGCTTGAGGAACTGCTACTGCTTGTGGAGCTGCTACTGCTTGAGAAACTACTGCTACTGCTCGAGGAGCTGCTACTGCTTGAGGAACTACTGCTACTGCTCGAGGCTACTGCTGGCTGCTGCTACTGCTTGACAAACTACTACTGCTTGAGGAGCTGCTACTGCTTGACAAACTACTACTGCTTGAGGAGCTGCTACTGCTCGAGGAACTGCTACTGCTTGAGGAGCTGCTACTGCTTGTGGAGCTGCTACTGCTTGACAAACTACTACTGCTTGAGGAGCTGCTACTGCTTGAGGAACTACTACTGCTTGACAAACTACTACTGCTTGAGGAACTGCTACTGCTTGTGGAGCTGCTACTGCTTGAGAAACTACTACTGCTTGTGGAGCTGCTACTGCTTGAGGAACTGCTACTGCTTGTGGAGCTGCTACTGCTTGAGGAACTACTACTGCTTGTGGAGCTGCTACTGCTTGAGGAACTGCTACTGCTTGTGGAGCTGCTACTGCTTGAGGAACTACTACTGCTTGAGGAGCTGCTACTGCTCGAGGAGCTGCTACTGCTTGAGGAACTACTACTGCTTGAGGAGCTGCTACTGCTCGAGGAGCTGCTACTGCTTGAGGAACTGCTACTGCTTGTGGAGCTGCTACTGCTTGAGGAACTACTACTGCTTGAGGAGCTGCTACTGCTGGAGGATCTGCTACTGCTGGAGGATCTGCTACTGCTTGAAGAACTACTGCTACTGCTCAAGGAGCTGCCACTGCTTGAGGAACTGCTACTGCTTGACGAACTACTGTTTGAGGAGCTGCTGCTGCTTGACAAACTACTACTGCTTGAGGAGCTGCTACTGCTTGAGGAACTACTCCTGCTTGAGGAACTACTGCTTGAGGAACCTAAAAGAATATAATTGTCACATTTTGCTCTTATAAGACTCATTGGCAGACCGTGGTGATTTAGACAGAAATTGTAACAAATGCTTACATTTCATTTTACTATATTTTTTGAAAACGAAATTGCGTTGTATGTTTTCTAGTTCCCATATTAGGTTATTACATATATTGAATCATGAGGATTTGGTAAATGTATACTGTATGTATATATTGTGTATAAGTTTTATGTCTATATTTCAACGATTACTCAAAGTGTATGTGTACAATGTATTATAATTTGATGTCGTAAAATTGACTCATTAAGGAAAAAATAAATAAATAAAAGGAAAGATACTGAAAGTTCAATTGTGATAGATTATGCACATATAAAAGATTTCTGAAAATAGAATATTGAGGATTACTTGAAATTCACGCCGTTTGTTTATAAGAGTGATATTGCATATGGATGTCAGTGCGTCCAAGACCAAATGTCCGACAAAACGTTTCTTAAATATTTTGTCAATTAAAACCTTCACCTAGAAGATGAGCACCGATATCTTCACTTTATTAAACTCTATATCGTGATTATAATGCAATAGAATAAAAATATCGATGTTTATGCCCGAGATGACGGATTAAATCAACAAAATATGAAATAGAAGCGATTTGGCCGTGGACTCCTTGTGGTCGTCACTGGAGTAAAAAAAATATTGTTGTGCGCCATTTTATAACCTCTAAAATGTCTCAGATATTTTTTTTTTCTTTCTTTCTTTCAAGGCACCGAATTAACCAAGCATACGCAATTCGATGGATATAGTGATCTAAAGTGATGGTGCATTTTATCGTGCATGTGGTGTCATGACTATGCTGCAGTTGCGGGTTAGTGAGTCAGCATATAGTAATCTTAGCTGAACCTGTGTGCTGTTATTGCAAATGTGTGATATAATTCCATATTGCCTTATAATTTGCATATCGTGTGCTAATATTGCATATAGTGTGATATTATTGCATTTTGTGTTATAATCTGCTTATCGTGTGATATTATTGCATTTTGTGTTATGATTTGCATATCCTGTGATATTGATGCATATTGTGTGATATTCATACATATAAGAATCTTATGCCACAGTGCAATTCTGTGAGATTTAAATGATGTCCTTTAGCGTGCTCCGGCGTGGTCTAATGAAGAACAGGGTCTTACAACTACTGCTGCTTGAAGAACTACTGCTACTGCTTACTTAACTGCTCCTGCTACTGCTGATATACTACTGCTCGAGGAGCTGCTACTGCTCGAGGAATTGACGAGCTGCTACTGCTCGAAGAGCTGCTACTGCTAACTGCTACTGCTTGCACTACTCGAGGAGCTGCTTGTGATTATTTGCTACTGCTCGAGGAGCTGCTACTGCTTGAACTACTGCTTTATACTGCTTACTGCTGCTCGAGGAGCTGCTCTGCTACTGATATTGATGCACTGCTACTGCTTGAGGGCTGCTTGAATACTGCTTGAGGAACTGCTACTACTGCTATAAAGGAGCTGCTACTGCTGCTCGAGGAGCTGCTACTGCTGCTCGAGGAGCTGCTACTGCTGCTCGAGGAGCTGCTAACTGCTGCTCGAGGACTACTGCTGCTCTGCTACTGCTGCTCGAGGAGCTGCTACTGCTGCTCGAGGAGCTGCTACTGCTGCTCGAGGAGCTGCTACTGCTGCTCGAGGAGCTGCTACTGCTGCTCGAGGAGCTGCTACTGCTTGAGGAGCTGCTACTGCTGCTCGAGGAGCTGCTACTGCTCGAGGATGCTACTGCTGCTCGAGGAGCTGCTGCTTGCTTGCTGCCTGCTCGAGGAGCTGCTACTGCTGCTCGAGAGCTGCTACTGCTGCTACTGCTGCTGCTACTGCTGCGAGGCTGCTACTGCTCGAGGAGCTGCTACTGCTTGAGGAACTGCTACTGCTTGAGCTGCTACTGCTTGAGGAACTGCTACTGCTTGAGCTGCTACTGCTACTGCTTGACTGCTACTGCTGTTGAAGTGCTACTTGAGGAACTGCTACTGCTGCTAGCTGACTGCTCGAGGAGCTGCTACTGCTGCTCTGCTACGCTGCTCGAGGAGCTGCTACTGCTGCTCGAGGAGCTGCTTTGCTGCTCGAGGAGCTGCTACTGCTGCTGAGGAGCTGCTACTGCTGCTCGAGGAGCTGCTGCTACTGCTGCTCGAGGAGCTGCTACTGCTGCTCGAGGAGCTGCTACTGCTGCTCGAGGAGCTGCTACTGCTGCTCGAGGAGCTGCTACTGCTGCTCGAGGAGCTGCTGCTGCTACTGCTGCTCGAGGAGCTGCTACTGCTGCTCGAGGAGCTGCTACTGCTGCTCGAGGAGCTGCTACTGCTGCTCGAGGAGCTGCTACTGCTGCTCGAGGAGCTGCTACTGCTGCTCGGAGCTGCTACTGCTGCTCGAGGAGCTGCTACTGCTGCTGCTACTGCGCTGCTACTGCTAGCTGCTGCTGAGGAACTGCTACTGCTGAGCTGCTACTGCTTGAGGAACTGCTACTGCTCTGCTAGGAGCTGCTGCTTGAGCTGCTACTGCTCGAGGAACTGCTACTGCTGCTCGAGGAGCTGCTACTGCTGCTCGAGGAGCTGCTACTGCTGCTCGAGGAGCTGCTACTGCTGCTCGAGGAGCTGCTACTGCTGCTTCGAGGAGCTGCTACTGCTGCTGCTGCTACTGCTGCTCGAGGAGCTGCTACTGCTGCTCGAGGACTGCTACTGCTGCTTGAGCTGCTAACTGCTGCTGCTGCTGCTGCTACTGCTGCTCGAGGCTAGCTTGCTACTGCTGCTCGAGGAGCTGCTACTGCTGCTCGAGGAGCTGCTACTGCTGCTCGAGGAGCTGCTACTGCTGCTCGAGGAGCTGCTACTGCTGCTCGAGCTGCTACTGCTGCTCGAGGAGCTGCTGCTGCTCGAGGAGCTGAGCTGCTGCTGCTACTGCTGCTCGAGGAGCTGCTACTGCTGCTCGAGGAGCTGCTACTTGCTGCTCGAGGAGCTGCTGCTCGAGGAGCTGCTACTGCTGCTGCTACTGCTGCTGCTTACTGCTGCTCTGCTAGCTGCTCGAGGAGCTGCTACTGCTGCTCGAGGAGCTGCTACTGCTCGAGGAACTACTGCATGAGGAGCTGCTGCTGCTTGAGCTGCAACTGCTCGAGGAACTGCTACTGCTTGACGAACTACTACTACTTGAGGAGCTGCTACTGCTCGAGGAACTACTACTTGAGGAGCTGCTACTGCTCGAGGAGCTGCTACTGCTCGAAGAACTGCTGCTGCTTGAGGAACTACTACTGCTTGAGGAACTACTACTTGAGGAGCTGCTACTGCTCGAGGAACTGCTGCTGCTTGAGGAGCTGCTACTGCTCGAGGAACTGCTACTGCTTGAGGAACTGCTACTACTTGAGGAGCTGCTGCTGCTTGAGGAACTACTGCTACTGCTCGAGCTGCTGCTGCTTGAGGAACTACTGCTACTACTCGAGCTGCTGCTGCTTGAAGAGCTGCTACTGCTTGAGGAACTACTACTGCTTGAGGAACTACTACTGCTTGAGGACTGCTCGAGGAGCTGCTACTGCTTGAGGAGGAGCTGCTACTGCTTGAGGAACCTAAAATGATTGTCACATGTCTCTTTCAGTAAGCTACATAGTTTGACTATATGCTATCGTGTGATATGTTTCATATACTTAACCCTAGTAAGATATATCATAGAAACAATGATGGTAATTATTAAAGACAATAGTGACAATGTGTGTGTGTGTGTGTGTGTGTGTGTGTGAAGTGCATTCCTGGTGCTCCGACGTATGTTATCTTTGTGCATTATCTAATACTTATTTTTAAAATAACTATTTTCCTCTTACTACTACTGCTACTTGAAGAGCTACTGCTGCTGCTGCTTGAAGAACTGCTACTACTTGAGGAGCTACTACTACTTGAGGAACTGCTACTGCTTGAACTCGACGAACCTAAAATAATTGGCATTTTTCTCTTTCAGTGAGACGACACATTATGACTAAAGAAGATAATAACGAAAATAATTTATATGGGGACAGGCTCCTGTGACTTAGATCAAAAAATGCCCCTCTGTTTCTTGTGCTTCTAGTAGGGAAAAGTACGGGTTACCGTCACAAAAACTGACAGTGCGGGATTTGAACTCGGGGCAGCGCTATCAGTCTTTCGGAGAGGTGCAACTGTGCTCATTTGTCAGATGTCCAGAGGTGACCTTGTTTTGCTCGGTGCGGGTGCCATGCCAAGTTCCTCGTTGGCAGTCTTAGTTATATTTGATTCCACGTGGATCTGGTGAGGTGCTTCACTTTAAATCAAGGTGCGATGTCCACATATATTTCTATAGCAGACATGGGGGCCTTCCTTTCTGCTACTCATCATAAGGGTGCCACAAATGTGCTAAGGTTTAAAGTAATGAAATACAATAAACCCAACATAGTAGAAGTTTGCCGATATAAAGGATACGGGGGCGTGGCGTGCATGTGCATTTTTGTCTTTGTATTGTGCATATATACACATATATCTATGAATATGTGTACAGTGTATGTATGTATTTGCAGATATACTTATAACCATATAATGGTATGTCTGGAAGATATGCAGGTAATGATGAATGGTTTTCATGCCCTACATAGGTGTTAGAAATAGAACTCCATTGAAATTTTGAAATTTTGACCAAATATCTCTTGCTGTAGTTCACAATAAATAGTAAAATAGGTGGGAAAAAAAGTATTTGAAGGCAGAAGACAGACAACCTGGCACATGGGACACACAACAACTCCCATCACCAAAGGTTGTATGTCGCTGTTGCCCTAAACCACTGCAGATTCTATGTTGAGAAAATGAAGAGTACTTACTGCTGGAACTGCTGCTACTTGAGGAACTACTGCTGCTTGAGGAACTGCTGCTGCTTGAAGAACTACTGCTGCTTGCTGAAAAACCCAAGTTACATGTTTAGGTTATAGATTTGTTTCGTAGGTAAAGTATGGAGCTTTGGGTATTTGGATATTCCTGTAAAAAAAAAAAAAAAAAAAAAATCTTAAATATGTGGGCAAGGACAGCCATTCCAAAAAATATCTACAGTTGAGGCTATCACACGCATCTACAACTACTAGGCTTATGAAGGAAAACCAGTTCTCAAAGAGA
>NW_020868961.1:40000-45000 GCF_003789085.1 Penaeus vannamei
TTTAATGACGCGATAATGATGATGATAATTATAGTGTTGACGAATATGGTGATGATTATAGTGGTGTCATGATGATGATTTTCGTAGTTATAATGAACAAACTGTAATAATGATAATAGTAATATTAATAGCAATAATGATGATGATAAGAATAAGAAAAGGAATAAAACGATTATAAGAATGATGATAATGATGATGATAATACCAAAAACAATAACAATAGTGATGTTTACGATGATGCTGATGATAATAACAATAATAATAATGATAATAATTATTGCAATATTAGTAATAAAAACAATAATAATGACAAATATGACGAAGCTGTGGAGGATAATGACAGTGACAATAATAATAACAATAGCAGTAATGATGATAATGATAAGAATGACAATAATGATAATAATAATAATGACAATAATAATAGTAGTAGTAATAATAAAGTAATAATAATAATATTGATTATAATGATGATAATGAAAATTATAATGATAATGATGATCAAAAATTATAATGATAATGATAATAACAATATTGATCATAGCAATGTTTGTGATAATGAAAATATTTAAGATAATATAAATATCAACAATGACATTAATGATAATTATGATAACAATTATCACTGTACCATCACCATCATCACCATGATAATGATGAAATACTAACTTTATTACCATTATTGTTATTATATGTGTTGCTACATCTACTAAAATGGTTATTATGATAAATGGGATTATTATAGAAGGGTTTTTACCAAAATAATGATGTTGATAATGATAATTTACAGTAATAATAGTGAAACTGGCATCTGTAATAGTTCTAATGATAACGAGGATAATCATAATTGTCATAACTACTATTTGTTCTACAACTAATGCTATTAGTAGGAGGCGCTGTCTTATTTTGGTTGCGTGTGTAATATGATGGTGAGTGATGTGTGTGTGTGTGTTTGTGTTTGTGTGAAGGGTATGTGTTTGTGTGTGTGTGTTTGTGTTACTACTATTACTGCTGCTGCTATTATTTCTGCTGATATCACTACTACTACTATCACTATTATCATTATCATTAATAAAATACTACTACCTCTACTATTACTAATACTGCTTGTATTACCACTACTACTATTAGTACTTTAATTACTATTGCTATCAGTACAAGTAATGTTACTAGTATTACTACTAATACTACTAAAATTATTACTACTGCTTATGCTACTAGTATTACTTCTACTTACGATATTGATGATGATAATAATCCTTTAATCACTACAAATTATAGTCTTTTAGTCATTTATATTGGCAGTGTGTGTGTGTGTGAGTGAGTGAGTGTGTGTGTATGTGTATGTATGTGTGTGTGTGTGTGTGTGTGTGTGTGTGTGTGTGTGTGTGTGTGTGTGTGTGAGTGAGTGTGTGTGTTTGTGTGTGTGTGTGTGTGTGTGCGTGAGTGTGTGTGTATGTGTGTGTGTGTGTGTGTGTGTGTGTGTGTGTGTGTGTGTGCATATTATCACTGATTCTGTCATTATCATCTTACTTAATTTTCATCATAACACCTTGTATTGATACCATATTTATTATTGAATTTACGTATTTATATATCAATTCATCTATCTGTCTACCTATTTATCTATTAATTTGTGTATCTTGATCTATCTATCAACCAGTTCACCTTCCTATCTACTCCCGTTATTATCACTCCTTCTACTCCATATATCACTCTAATAATATTAATACTTCAATACACCTAATTTAATTTATCACTCTAATAATATTAATACTTTAATTCTCCTTTATCACTCCTTTTACTATAAACCATTTTGCTTCATCCATTCACGTAAAAATGCAAGAGGACCTCCCCCCTCCCCTCCCCCCCCCCCACTCACTCCAATCATATCCATCCCACATGAACTAAGTACTAATGACACTTCGTTAATCCCTCTAAGAACATGTTGCGGATTCTGACACGCTCTAAATCACGGGGTTCTCTGCCTGACCTTGTCACCTGTGCAAATACCTGTCATTTTCTTGGGCAAAGTTGTTGACACTTTCTTTTGGTTCAATTAGGTGTACTGTCACGGTAAGAGGCGCTGTGTTATGTTGGTGTTGTGTGTGATATTATGGGGAGTGATGTGTGTGTGTGTGTGTGTGTGTGTGTGTGTGTGTGTGTTTGTGTGTGTGTGTGTTGTGTGTGTGGTGTGTGTGTTGTGTGTGTGTGATGTGTGTATGTGTGTGTGTGTGTGTGTGTTTGTGTGTGTGTGTGTGCGTGTGTGTCTGTATGTGTGTGTGCATACATGCATATATGCATGTATTACCACACTCATACGCACATATAACTCCATATACATAAAAAAGAGAGAGAGAGAGAGAGAGAGAGAGAGAGAGAGAGAGAGAGGAGAGAGAGAGAGAGAGAGAGAGAGAGAGAGAGAGAGAGAGAGAGAGAGAGAGAGAGAGAGAGAGAGAGAGAGAGAGAGAAAGAGAAGAGAGAGAGAGAGAGAGCGGCAGAACCAGCCAAAAGAAAAACTAAACAAACAAATAAATAAACCGGATGATAAAACTAACATCCCACGACACATGCTAATCCAAGAGATGATATTCGTTCATCCATTAGAATCAGGATTGTGTGTGTGTGTTTGTTTGTGTTTGGTGTGTGTTTTGTTTGTGTTGTGTTTGTTTGTTTGTGTGTTTGTGTGTGTGTTGTTTGTGGTGTGTGTGTTTGTTTGTGTGTTTGTGTTGTTTTGTGTGTGTGTGTGTGTGTGTGTTTGTGTGTGTGTGTTTGTGTGTGTGTGTGTGTGCTTGTGTGTGTGTCATCGCCTCTCCAGCTGTGACAGATGGTTTATATGAGGGCGTCCCAACCGGGGGTGCTCGCTTCCCTTGGGGCGTGAGAAAGTACCCCAAGGATGCGAGAAGCGTCCATCTTGGGGAAACAGGAAGATGATAAATAATAATAAACAAATAAAAAAAAATTAAACAGGAAGAAAAGAGCCATTAAATTGAAACTTCATTATATAAACGTTTTCGAGTAAGTTCTTTGGTTATTAATGTAGATATTTCAAGCAAGTGATTATTTTTTTAAGGTTTATCTTTAAATAAGCTATACAAGGGTGCGAGATCAGTAAAAAAAAAAAAAATAAAAAAAATAAAAATAAAAAAAGGGGGGGGTACGGGTGCAAAAAAAAAAAAAAAAAAAAAAAAAAAAAAAAAAAAAAAAAAAAGTTGGGAACCACTGGCTTAGATCGATAGATAGGTCGAAATGTTTGTCTCTGACGTCATTTTCTGTTCGTGGTGAAAATGATAATTAGTTTTGGATAGATTATGAAGGTGATGATTCTCGGAAAATATACGTTTTTAATAAGATAATCACCAGTTATTTGGAGGGTATTTCGTCATAATTATTAGGTAAATAAAACGCGACATTAAGCGTCCTATAAATAGCTATAAAAACAAACAAACACAGATAGGTATCGATGGAAAACTGGAGCATTTCTATTAAATCTTTCGGTAACGACTGAGCGAGTGCTGACGTCAGCTGAAGATAGAGCAATATTTGACGTCAGCTGAAGATTTCGGTAACGACTGAGCGAGTGCTGACGTCAGCTGAAGATAGAGCAATATTTGACGTCATTTCTCGCCGTAAAAAAATCTCGCAGATTTTTTAATAGTGATGTATTTTAGGGACGTAAATTAACGAAGGATTTAGGGTCGACATCCATTGACTTAAAATTATGGGGTGTTGCAAATATTGAAAATTTACTCGCTACTGAGAGATTTTTTTCTTTTCTTTTCACTTTAAATAGAGACGAGAATAAGAGGAGAAGCAGAGAAGGAGGACAGAAGGAAACGGAGGGAAAGGATAATTGGAAGAGAAGAGGAGGAGGAATAGAGGGAAGAACTGAAGCAATAGAGAGAGAAAGAAAGAAAGAGAGAGAATAGACAAAAAAGAGACAAATATACAGAGAGTGACACACACACACACACAAGGAGAAGGAAGGAGAGAGAGAGAAGGGGAAAGAATGACAGGCAGTGACAGACACGAAGAAAAAGAAAGAGGGAGAGAGGCAGTGAGAAAGATAGACAGAGAGAGAGAGAGAGAGGCCAACAGATAGATAGACGTATACACTGATAGAAAGACCAACTGATAGATAGATAGACCGACAGGCAGACAGAGAGAGAGAGAGAGAAATGGAGATAGATATATAGATAGAGAGAGAAAGAGGGAGACGGTGAGAAAAACATAGAAAGAGAGAGAGAGAGAGAGGGAATGAGAATGAGAGAGACAAACACAGAGATAAAGAGAAAAAGAGACATAAAGAGTGAGGGAGAGAGAGAGAGAGAGAGAGAGAGAGAAGAAATATACAGAATCATAAATGGAGAAATAAGAATGTACCCCATTTAGATAGAACCACCACGGTAAGGCACGAGAGAAATATTGATAACTCCAAGAAACATCAACATAATCAAACATTCTTAATCTTCACCTCCACATGTTTCCAATCACTGACGATGTTGCAAAACCGTGTTGCAGAGAAGATTGACATTTAGAGGAAAGCACAATCTTTTTAAGGAACTGTTTCTCCGCTTGTCCATGGCTTATAGTTGTCTCTTCGGAAATTTTTTTTAGTAAGAAACCCTTGTCCATGGCTTATAGATTTGCTCAAACTATTTCTAAATGTCTTGTTGATTCGGTTGAATATTGTCAGGTTACAGTCACCTTAGTAAAAAAAATAATAATAATAATAAGAAATAAAAATAAATAAAAAATAAAAAAAAATAAAAAAGCACTTGATTCACTTGATTAATACACTTCGTATCGTGTCCTCCCAAGGAACTACAATTCCTCTTAGATTTGGCAAAGGTTTTTTCTTATTCTTCTCCACCAACAACACACAAATAGACACACACACACACACACACAAACATACACACCCACGAACACACATACACAAGCATACACACAAACACACACACACATACGCACACACGCACACACACACACACATAACA
>NW_020868961.1:60540-75540 GCF_003789085.1 Penaeus vannamei
GAAGGAGGAGGAGGAGGGCAGGAGAGAGGGAAGAAGAGGAAGCAGGAGGCGAAGAAAAGAAAAGAAAGGGAGGAGAATAAAAAATAACAATTGGAAAATCAACAAAGATACAATACAATCAACTGAGATACGAAAAAATGAGACACGAAAACGGAACAAAATGCACCAAATCTGCGACGAAATACGAACACAAGAAGAAGACAAAGACGCAGAACCTCCCCCTGACCTTAGGAACAAGTCTGGTATGATGGGTCGAGAGAACGCCCCCCCCCCCTCTCCCCCTCCACTTCCCCTGGGTCACCCTTGGCTTGTGTCTGGACATTTACCCTGCTCCCCCCCCCCCCGAGACCCTCCTCCCTTGGGCACCAGCGTGGGCGTCTCTCCCCCCCTTCCCCCAGCGACCCCCCTCCCTTGGGCACCAGCGTGGGCGTCCCCCCCACCCCCCAACCCACCAGAGATTCGCGTGCTATCATGCTGGTCTCTCGTCCACTTCACAGAACATGGCACGCAAGTGTCACTCGATATCATGTACATGTATACAAGAACGCTCACTGCCATGTGCACATACGCGGTAATTTACATGTTGTGTATTTTGTGTATGCATGCGTGTGTGTTCCTTTGTATGTATACATGAGTGTATACTAACGAATAGTTTGCAATACATGATTTAGGTTTTTATGCATTTTTGGTTTGTGTAAGGATATATATATTCATTATATGATACAGTCATTACGTATCTATATCTATATCACATTTGCGAGGGTATGTATGTGTACGTACATGTACGTGTGGGGGTGGGGTTTATGCCCGAGAAGGAACGCTTCACGAGTTCAAAATGTCACGTTTTATTATCTTTCTATTGTGGTCATGTTTCACTTTATGTGTGTGCACGTTACAGTCCTTGTGTTTTTGTATATGTATGCTTTTGCGAATGTATGTATATATGTATGTGTGTATATAAGTATGTATGTATGTATGTATGCATGCATGCATGTATGTTTATACATGCATACATCAACACATACATGCATGGGTATATACATGTATCCCAAGCAAGTTAAAGTGCCTGTCTCAAAAAGTAAAAATAAACAAACTCGGAAAGCCGGGTTCCCACGGAGCTCAGCGGGCGTGCGGAAGCGCTGGCACGTATGAGGCGCTGTGAGTGCGGTATGTGCGTGCTCTGCTTGCATCTCAAGTGACCCTGGAGACTTGCCCACGGGTAATATCGAGGTCTTCAACCCTTCCTCTCGGAGCTGTCATGCGGGCGTAGATGCCATGTTTTTCTTTGACTTTTTTGCATGCATTCTGACCCGTCGAGAAAAGCAGACGCACGCAGACGACAACTGTACCCAAAACTAAATCCGGATTTATGCCCTCAGGACATCGATGGCACAAATTCCGGGTTACGCTCTCGTGCACATGAGTCCTCAAGTTCTGTCTTCAAGGTCATCTGCTGCTTGAAACTATCTTTAACTGCCATATACCCTCGCTATTTATCACTGCCACTAGCCTTGTGTTGCGGTTAGATTAGCAACAGGACGTACCTTGGTTGTAAATACTAAAAAACTGCCGTTTTAAGATTCTCAAGCGAATCTGGACTCGCTGAAGAGCCTCGGGAACCGTAAGGAATGAAGCGCATGAAGGCAAATGAACAAATAAATGAAGATAAAGAACATGCAGACGAGACAAAGGCTGCTTCTTCGCCAGACGTCAGGATACAAGCTACTGTGGGAGAGTTGGCACAGCAAATGGCCTCCGAAAAGGGGTTCCTTTGTGTGTGTGTGCACTGCCTTTTGATCGCTGGTGACGGTGCGCCTCTCCAAAGGAGAAGCGGCTATCGACCATTTTTCTCCTGACATATTCACACGAAGAGCATCGTGCGTGTCTATTCTCTGATGGCGAATGAGATACATGTAACATCGAATGAACGAAGGGAAGAAACAGACACACAACAGCCCTCTACACACCAGCAGCAGCAGAGGCCTCGTAAAGCCCCGCACTTTGATTATCCTCGCTGCCTGTCCGCCGGCGCGAAGGACAGGAGGTGAGACGCCACTCAAAATAAAAACTCGACGACTATTTCCACCGGCATAAAATGACCATGCCCTATGCTATATTTAGTAACTGCGTCACTTTATCCTTTACCGAACGCTGCCTCCATAATGTCAAGTTAAATCAAAAGTTAAAAGCAAATCAATACCTCACTTTAATGCCATGCAGAGCAGTACTTCATATCTCGTTTTTCATTCGTTTGAGAAATTTAAAATCATTTTTTCTCTCCTCAAGACACAGTACGTGACAAACCTACCCCCTACCAAACAAATAAACCCAGAGCACATTTCCCCATTTAATATTCACAACGAAAAGTGTATTTCTCAACGTCTTGCAGTAAAGCATTGCACATGGCCGGACTGGCACTGCTCTTAATAACCACCAAGTAGAATATGCAAGTTAAGATGTAACACAGTCTGCTCACACACGCATCAAACTCTAAGTAAACAAACATTAAGAGCATTGGAATGTATGCAATTTCTTCTGAAGTCTTGGTGCCGTCGCTGCGTGCGGTATCATCTGACCTCTCCTCCAGTGTAAATAACATCAGATATAAATAACACTAATTATGGTGATGGTTAATGAGATGAATACGATGCCGGTGACGATGGCAGAGAAGATGATAATGAGGAAGATGATGATAATGGCCAAGATGACGAAAATGATAATAATGGTGAAGATGACAAAAATGATAATGATGGTGAAGATGATGATAATGATAGTGAGGATGAAAATGATAATGATAGTGAGGATGAAAATGATAATGCTATAGAGGATGAAAATGATAATGCAAATGAAAATGTGAAAAATGACAATGATGAAGAAGCCAGTTTATACAACATGAACTACAACTAAACTGAATCCTGCAGCTGATTTACATACACATAATGAAAGTCTGATGACCTCCTACCCCTACGTTTTAATATCACTAACGTCACTCACTTGCAACCACAGAAAAAAAACTGAAGTTAAATTTGCAAAGAAAATAAAACAAGCTTATGTAAACTATGCTCTTGATCTGTATGCTAATGACCTTATCTTCTTGACATCAAATGTGCATCATATCTTTCTTTTATATGCCAGCAATATGGTTCATACTGGTAACAGTGATAATACTGTCTTGTTTATAATACTAATAATAGTAATAATAATAATGGTAGTAATAATAATGATAATAATAATAATGGTAGTAATAATAATGGTAATAATAATAATAGATAAATAATGATAATAATAATAATAATGACAGTAATAATAATGATAATAATAATAATAGTAATAATAACACTAATAACGATAATAAGAACAAAGAATGATGATGATAATGATATTAATAACAAGAATGAAGCTAATGATGATAATGATAATGATGATGATTGCAATAATAACAAAAGTAACAGTAATGATAATAATAATAGTAGCAAAAGTAAAAAAACAAAACACCTACAACTTTAACAGCAGCACCACCAACAACAACAATAATCATCATTAAAAAAATCATAATAAGAATACTGAATATAATCAGCATAAGAATACCATTGATAAGCATAAGCATAAGCAACACCATTGATAATAATGCATAGGATGAAGATGAAGATGATACTCAGGGCGATAACTGGTGATTATTTACCACTTTCAATGATGATAACGATGAGGATGTTGACGATCATGATGATAAAAATAATAAAGGTAACCACAAGAATAATAGCAATAACACTAAGAATGAAAATCAATAATTATAATAATATAATAAAAATAAAAAAATTATAACAATGATGTAATAATAAAAATAACACACAAAATTCAATAGTATTAATTACATATAACAACAAAAAGAATAATAATAATGATAATAGTAATATAACACATAGTAAATTGTTATTAGTGTTAGTGTTATTGTACTATAATTTACAATAGTAACAAAGATCATATGATGTAATGATAATGGCAAAATAATAATAATAATAATAATAATAATAATAATAATAGCAATAACAACAACAATAACAACTATGATAATAACTACAGTTTGTGTTTCAGATACATTCACACATTCATACACAGAGACACACACCATCCTACACCTCTCCTCTAACTACACCCCTACAAGCACATCCTCTTCTTCAACCCATTGCATGATCCAGATGCCAAAATGTTTATATTGAAGTGATTTACTCCCATGATTTTAAAAAAAAAAAAAATAAATTAATAAGAAAATGTTTTCTTAAAACTGGTTACTACAATATCAAAATATTAATGTATCCATCAAGAAACTTTCAATATATTCTTGCAGGAGTATATTTCCTTTTTTCTCCCATAATTTAACATGAGGAACCACTTGAGGAATCTGATGGCAGGTGATTATAATAGGTATATGATTTTTAGCATGTAAGATACCTTTCATTTCTTTTCTTTCTACTGCATCTACTAACAAGGAAGTTGAATTTTTGAATTACAACAGAACCTTAGTTAAAAAAAATAATGGAGGAATATCATGCATTACTGTCATTTGTACATCATAACACTTGTATGCACATGAAGCAAAGGGTATGCCACTCAAACAGCAATTTGAGTTCACTGCTAGCCTGCATGTCAAAAAGATACCTTTTCAGTTCTTCACCTAATCATATTGCCTTTGTCATCTATGAAAAAAGTGTAGTAGAGTTGATAATAATCAGTGATTAACTCTGAAAATAAATATTGTGAGAATTGCATTGTCATTACTAAAAGTGAATGCAAGTACTTTGCAACACACCCTTTTGTCATTTCTTTTTAAGCTCATAACAAGGTGTAACATATATTTCCTGTTCATACTTCGAGAAATAAAAATCAATCAGAAAGATAACTATTATTCCTAAATAGCAAATCAAATATGTGCAGATAAGATAAGAAAGTGTCACATGAGTATCTTTCAACTGTCATGTGCCTGGAATTTCACCTATTTAATCATCAGGTCCGCAACAAACCTTCAATCTAAGAAAATTACTACAAAAACTCTCTCAAAATTTATTCTTAAAATAATTCACGTGCCAAATCATAGCGCATGAGAACGCAAGAACAAAATTTCTTCTGAAGGTCCAAGCATTTCCTTCTGGGTCTCAGGTCACTCGGGGCTTCCCTTGTTCTCAAGAAAACAAATATATTTTTACTTACTCTTTAACCACAAAAAATGGATCCTCCAAAGTCATGTCCACATGCGTAGAACAAAGAGCTAGATAATGTTCCACTGATATCACATACGACACTGAAATGGAAGGTGCTGATAAATGTCCTTTGATTGGCAAGATGTAAACATTGGATTGTTCCAGTAATGTTTGCGTAATTTAAAGATCAACAAAATTATATAGAAAAATAACAAAAGCTTTATAATTAAGTTTTCTATCTTACCATAAAAATTAGAATACTTTTTGCTGCATATTCTATATGTAATTATGAAATATCTATTTTTATGAAGCTTTTATTAACAATATCAAACTTACTACCAGTTTCCCACTTTCTGTAACAGAAATAATCCACAGAGAACGGAAAAGCTTCCCGCTTTCTATGACACGAAAACGAGAGAAAACGGACGGATTTCCCGCGTTAAATGTAAACATCGGGAGGTCGTGGCGAGAACCCGCGGCGGAGTAACAATCCCCGATATTTATTGAATTATCTGGAGTTCTAAACTTGTGATTGTTTTGAAAATGGCCGATTCAGAAGGAGGTAAGGTCTCTCGACTGCAGTATTGTATTATTTGTGGCCGAAAGGTTCCTATGGCTTATTTTATGGATACTATTCCGAAAACAGTGCGAATGGCTTTTCGCACGAAGACTTCCTGGCGGGGCTACGGGATGCATATTCATAATTAACTTGCTTAAGATCCAAAAGGAAGATTAGTGTCTATTCACAGGTGTAGAGGGGATTTCGCTTCGATAAAAGCTAAGCTAGTTCTTTATTTGATTTCGCGGGAAAGATTTGGAACGTGCTAGGTAAAAGTGATGGAACCGAAAAATGTTTTGCTAGAATTATATGATTAAACTTTATCTTTAACTTCTAGATTCATATTTAGAAATGCTAAATATGAATCTAGTGTGGGTGACCTGAAAAGAACTTCAAGGAATGAGTAAAATGAAAGTCTGGGGTATAAAGAACTCACAAACAGTACTATTAGATATAAAATATAATCCACAGTAAGAACCTGAAGTTACAATCCCTCATCAAAATTTGAAAATCTGTGCTAAATTTGCCTAGACTATGAAATCATCACCACCATGAATATCTTGACATAATGGTGCTTGTACGCCTCTGTAGGAATTTTATATATGTATTAGGTATTCAATCCAATCTTGGTTTTTGTTGTAATCGTAAGCTTGGAGACCACGGCATTGCTTCTTGGAAACCTATTATAAAAAGATACCAAAGTCTATGTGTTCTGCTTATTTTGTTAATAAGATGGTAAGGCAGCCTCTGAAGGATAAAAATTGCTTGATATCTAAGACACAAAAGGTATATAAGGGAAATGTAACTTTGAAACTATGATTTACCCTACAACCGTAACTTGGGCATGGGAGTAGTAACTGTAAGTGCATTAATGTCATGTTAATATTTCCAGAATATGATTTGGATTCACTTGCCGCCATGTTGGACGATGATGACATGACTCCACAGGATGAGAAAGGGGACTTGGATGCTCTTGCTGGACTTCTAGATGATGATGGTGACCTCCCAGGGACATCAAACACCTCCATGACAGAACCCAGTGCCAGTGCTGATTCTCCCAAAAACACCAGTATGGCGGAATTGGGTTTAGTCATGTCTGATGACGAGGATGAGGCCAAAGCCCCTCCCCAAAAATCAAAGTCAGGATTTGGTGCTGCATTTTCTGGCTCCAAATTTTCCAAGGGTGGAACAGCTAGTTCAGAAAAGGCTAAAGACTTTGATCCATTGGAAGCAGAGCTGAAGCAGATGGAGGAACGTATGAATCTCTTGAGGGAACAACTTGCCAAGAAGAAGAAATTTGATCACAAAGGCGAAGACTCAGGTACCAGAAGATTCACAAAGTTAACCAATGTAACTCAAGAACGCAGCCAGGTTGTGAGGACTCTATCAGACAAAGAGGAGGCAAAACTGTACCAAGGACTCAAGAGGAAGAGTTTATTGCACGGTGGTGAAACCGATTCCGAAGATGAAGATGACAACAGAAATCCCTTTGAGCAGCAGCTGAATGACTATGGTCGAGAAATCAAGAAACGCATTGCACACGCCTCAGATGAGAGGCCACCAGACACACGAAAGCAGGAAGTCTTGAATAAGATGAAGAGTCCACCTGCAAAGAACCCGGGGTGGAAGGATCTCAGTGGGTCACTTGTGTCCTTGAAGAGTGGTGGTACGCCAACCCCTGAATTTGAAAAGAACGTGTCTGTTGACAGGTTTTCTGGGATCAGGATTGTGTAAGTGTTATCATATGGTTACCACATCCTGCAGTTGTTTATATCTTATGATTACATTAACTCGAAACATATTGAATGACCTCATGTATGAGAATCAAGCCTTTTGATACATGCAGTATCAGACTTCATGCAAATATTCATTTAATTAGAAGAAAGAAAAGATATTGCTGAGTGATTTGATGATTTTCTTATCAATGGCATATCTTATATTATCAAGATTATAGAGAACAGTAATCATTATAAGGTATTCATCATTTTCAGCAACCCCTTGGTATCAGGAAATGTGATGGCTGAGAGAATGGAAGGTCGAAAGATGGTTCGCATGTGCACCATCAACCTGCATTTGAGAGGGGGAGAGATTGAAGGCGATTGGGTTACCATTGGAGTTCTTGTATCAAAAAGCCAAACCAAAACATCACAGAAGGTAAATGTATGCGTATGACTGATTTAAAAGACCATCAATTTTTTTTATTAACATTTTGATCAACAGAGACCTGACTTCATTAAGACTTTGGGGTACAATTGTAGTTTCAGATGGTGAAATTGAATTACTGAAACTTTGTAAACCTCTTGTTTTCTATAAAGAAAATATATATATGTGTGTTCTATTTCAGGGGTCACAATACTCCATATGGAAATTGAGTGATCTTACTGACTGTACAAAGACTGTGGGCTTATTCCTATTCTCTGGGGCTCACAAGCAATTATGGAAAAGCAGTGTTGGAACTGTGGTGGGACTTCTGAATCCTCAGATTATGAAAGACAGGTAAAGTGTGAACAGTTATGGCATTATGGGTTGTCCTCTGCTTTTATGTATGACAAATGTTATTTGACAGGCAAAATTTCTATTTTCAAATATTTATTTTTGTTTATCTATGTTTCATTAACATTTTAACAAGTTGATCAAAAGTGCATGGCATTGGTCTCTCTTAAAAGCATTCCCTCATTTGAGTTTTATAACATATTGATAATATTGTTTTATTTTGTTTCAGACAAGGTGACAAGTGCACAGATTTACTTACTCTATCTATTTATGATCACAATAAGGCAATGATTATGGGTTCTTCTAAGGATCTGGGATGGTGCAAAGGCAGGTCTGTACTGAGATTCTTTGACTTTATTAGAAATTGTTATGTAAATATGACATAACAGACTCAGGTCAATACATTGAACATAGATGTAGATCCTTAATATATAGAAATTATAATTTACCTTTTATATTATTTATTTTTACAGAACAAAACAGAATTCCCAGTGCAGAAATTTTGTAAACAAGGCTTCATGTGAATTCTGCATGTTTCACATTCAAAGGGAGTATCAGAAAACATCATCCAGGCGTGCAGACATTCAGTCATCCTTCACCAGAGTAGATCCAAGAGCCAGATTACAAGAAAAGATCCTTGGCAAAGATCAGGTGAGTATGAGGCTAGTCCAACAAAGGATTATGAAGATTCAGATAGAAAGTGATATAAGTTTTTGCCATTTAATTGTTTAAGTAGTAGAATGTGTGTTTTTACAGTTTTCATTAAATTCAAGCATTTTCATGATAATAAAATCATTTTGCGTATAGAAAGTATATTTTAAATCAACTTGCAGTGATTGTGAGACCATTTCACAAGTGGGAGTTGTGTTTACACTAAGACTTTCTTTAAATTTAATCACTCAGATGGAACAAAATATCACTGAAGGCAAATATAATTTTATGTGTTAGCTTTACAAGATTTTCTGCTACTTCTGTTATTGATGATGATAATCCTTATATGGTGTATGCATCTTTACAGGTTTTCTATGGTGGGCAGTTGTACTCTTCTCCGGCTCCAGGAACAGCACCGAAACAGGCAAGAGCAAATCGAGCCAAGGATTTAGCGACTCTAAACTCTCTCAAATTAAAGCTGAAGACAAATGAGCTGAAGAAGAAGACAAGAAGAAGTCATTTGTTCTGAAACATATGAGCGATGAAGAAATCAGTGCAGTTCAAAATGTTGCCAAGAAGAATGAAAGTCTGTAAGTACTGGTCTGTTGATAAGTTACATAAATGAGATTTTCATTAGGAAAAAATAGTTTTTGATGAAACAAAAGTTGGCTAAAGTACTTTAGATATTAATGTGTAATAATTTACAGGAGTGAAATGCTTCTAGCACCAACACCAGGTGCACGCAACCTTTTGTGCCACATGGCAAAGAAAAATACACAACAAAAAGTAGAAACGGGTGAAATTCGTAGTGTCTCAGCCAAGGAACTACTTGCTATGCAGCATAAGCAGATGCAATCATTAAAGAGACAGGTAAGGAAAACCATAATTTTTGTTCAACTTTGACTTAGGTTTTACTTAGGCTATATGTTAAGTGTGTATCATGCTTGCTAACATGAGTCCATCTGAGAATGATACACAGTTTTCCTGGAACTGAATATCATATTATAATGTATTACAGAAACAAGGGCTGAGTCAGGAGTCATTGCCATCAGCCAGGAGTACATTGAGCCAGCAATCATCACCCTCAACAGGAAGACCAAAGCTCTCGGCCTTCCCAGGTCCATCCTCTCCCATGCTAGGCCGAGGCTTCAGCCAGGAGAGGAAGTGGAGCTCGACTTCACATCTCCTCCAAGAAGACTAGATCCTGCCAAGGTAAGATTCTGTGAAATGTGGTTAGTGCTTAGATTGCAAGATAACATATTTTTAGTGTTACCATTTTATATTCTATATTTCTATTGTAATGTGTTATGGTTAATCCATTAGTTAAGTTTTTATTTCTTCTTGACTGGTTTTAGTTTAATCAACTAAGGAAATCATTCATATGTTCATGTTTACATTGTAGTATACATTTGGTATGAGTATCAGGTGCCTTATTTCTGTACTGGCATATTAATACAGGAATATGCCTTGTGAAATCCTTATTTACTCACTTCATTGTACATACTTAGGCAAGAGCATTAGCCTTGGTGCAGAAGAAGGGAGGCATTGAGGCATCTAACCGAAATGAGGAGAGAAATGCAAGAAAGTCTTCAGACCAAAAGTTCCAGGAGAAAGTGAGGAAGAGACTGAATACCTCTTCTGATTCAGAGAGTAAGGCTTCATATCCTTTGTATACATTCCCTTAGAAGAACAGATAACGGTAATAGTATGTCTTCAAAAATAAGTAAATATTACAATAAAGGACATGGGAATTTGAGAACTTGTTTTTAAGCCATGTATGGTTTGGTTTGGAATAAAAGTATAATAATTTAATTCTTCTCTCTCTTTCTTTTCTATCTTAGAACAAATGTAGTTGCTTACATAATTAATCTGTATAACATGTTTCGTGTTGAACAACCCAGCAAAAGGTCGAGGTTAGCTGAAGCAGTGTCTTCACCTTCAAGGTCTAAACTGGGATCCATTGATGTTAACTCTGATAAGTATAAGGCCATGCTTGAGCAGAAGTCGAGACACACCAATCTTATAAATGTAAGTCTATTTTCATTCAGCCTATGATTTCAGTCTTTGGCTTCCTTGGTTTGTTTTGAAAATTTGAAAGTATATTTGACTCATACGTGTTTATATGTTTACTTTGGCTATTAGTCTCATCTCATGTTTTCTTACTGTTTGTAGGCAGTAGAGGATGAAGCTGTAGAGAAATATTACAAGAACTTGGAAAAGAAAGAGATGCTTGAAGATAAGATGGCCTCCATCATGGAAATGCCAACAACAGCTTACGTGTGTCTGAAGGTAAACAATTTTTATAAATTTCCTTGCAGTGGAAACTTTGTAGCCTCTGCTTCCTTACCATGGTATGGAGCAAATAGTTGGCATTATAACAGGATTGATTATATTTTTAAGCTTCTATCCTACTATTGAAGATACAGTTTGACTTTGCAGGGCATACATATTTGATGCATGAAGGACTGAATAGAATAATAGATTATACATAAACTAACATCATTTTAAGTACAATTCCATTAATAATTAATGATCATGAAAATTTGTATTAAGCATTTTTCATATGAGCAATAGATAGAACCAATATATGTACTAGTTCATATATATGGTGCTGGATGGTTATCAGCACATTAACCCATTCACAATGGGAGCCCTTGGTGTCAGAGGGAACTGCACATCAGGGAAGGGAAGGGAAAATCAGAAGTATAGGAAACAAAATTACCCTCCTTTCTATGCTCTTGGCAGTAGCACAAAATATTCTTATATAATGAGGCTTAAAAGAGGCTTTAAGCCTACTTTTCAGGGGCTCTTACTCCTTAATGACCACAGCCCAGGCAAATTAATTGCATTACTTGATGTAACATTAATCCAAGGCGAGAGAAAGTCTGGCTTGACGTAATAGGAAATCATGCCATTGTAAATTAATTAAAAATCATCCATGTTATACATAAAGTACCTTCAATATCGTTTCAGTGTAAATACATGGCCCAGTCAGCCTCAGACATGTGTCGAGAAGAGAACCACCCCCTGAAGACTGTGAAGGCTAAGAAGAGATTCTTTGAATGCAAAAATTGTAAAAGAAGAACATCATCCCTGGACAAGCTTCCAAGAAATCCATGTGGACATTGCAATCACAGTTCATGGCAAAGATGTGCAATGGGCAAGGTAAAAAAAAAAATCTTTTTTTTTTTTGCTTTCACCCTCAGTTTGGTTGTTTAAACTAATGTTAACTAATGTTACTAAGTATGGTAGATTTTTTATTTGTCATAGTTGATTTATTCGGAACACAAAGTAATTGCTTGAAATAATAACTACAGATAAAGAAATTTGAGTAAGTTTCTAGTTGAATATTTTGATACTTTACTAGCAGAAAGGTATTTATTGTGCCTTCTTTTATTTTCAGGCTAAATCTGGACCAAAATTGGATTCAGAAATTTTGTCTTTAAGAGGGGATGAATTAGCCCATTACAGTGCAAGCAGCAATCAAGTGTATCTTCACATTTAGGAAAACTGAATTAAATAATTAACTTCATTGGAATATAATTGAATGTTAATTGATTTGGAGAAACATACCCTGTGTACAGCTGTGAAACTGTTGTTGGGGTGTTTACAACTTTTAGTGACATGTATTACATAGATACAAATGTTTTTATTTAATTTTAAAGGATATTTTTTCTAGAAACAAATGGTGCCTTTTTTATCATATATTTTATTAATAGTGTTTAAATACAAAAAAAAAATTATGCATCGTATCTTTAATTTCCCTCTAACCTTTGTAGTAAATGCAAGTATAAATCATTATAATTTGTTGTGTTAGTATTCATCATTAAGTTTCCCATCACACTTGTACAGGATTCAGGTCATGTAACAAATGTTGAAGGCCTGGAAATACTCCCCTTTTCATATATTTTCATTAGTATTAATAGCAATAATTACTATTCAAGGATGCTGTTGTAAAATATTTTAGTATTATTTACTTGAATTTTCGGTAATATTTGCTCAGTATTATTTATCACTTAACAGGTCTCATGTTTGATAGTATTATATTTATCATATTTATATTTTTTCTTATATGAAGTCAAATCTGGGTCAAGTGAAAAGTTCCGATTTCTTAAACTGAAGCATCATATCCAACAAAGTTCTCTATTGTACCTATATACAGGATATCACAGCTTTTCAACGACTACTTAAGAGCCTCTATACAGCCCTCTCTCTCTCTCAAAAAAAAATGTACTAGTCTGAATATTCTTTACATATATCTAGTGCTTGTCGATATACAAATACTTCAAAACCATTTCAGAGAGCAAAAATTCTAAATAATTTCTTTAAGTAAGAAACTCTTGTATGAATTCTGCATCTTTAAGACCTGTCTACATGATAAAGCAGTGCTTCAAGACCTGTCCACACAACAAAAGTGTCTGCATACACAAGCAAGTAGGCTGCCTGTAGATATTTTGCTATCCATTTCAGAACTAAGTTGAAACTTAAGCCAATTTATCAGGGACTTAATATGTAATGCTAGACATGACTTATATGTGGACCCCTGGGCTATGTTGTTTGCTACTCGGAGTTTGACTGTAGTAGTTATGGAATACCATGGATATTCCTATCAGGTTGTGTAATATCAGGACATTTCAAAATGTTAACTGATCTCTACACCATTTGTGAGAAAGAAAGAAGAAAAAAAAAAGTCCTTTGCAATTTCTATGCTAAACAGTGTTATACTCATGATCCTTCTTATTGCACACCATTTTATTGTACTGTCAGAGCCCCACTGAGCTCTTGTCCAGTATATTTAGACAGATTAACACTGCTCATTTATGCAGAAAAACTCTTTGTCACGTAAAACAGGTGAGCAAACAGCCCGATTTGTTTTTGGTCACTGGTGCCAATTCCTACTCTCTATGCCCCAACTAACTGTAGCATAACCAAGCAAGTAAAAGCAATAAGCACATCAGTCCACAAGATGTTAACTATCGACAAATAAAAGTAAGTTATAATGGCGATGATGATATATATAAATATACTCTCAGCATGAACCTCTAACAAGAATCCAAGGACTAGGTTGATATCAACATGGCAGAGGTAGTGAATTAGTTGCCATTTAAAGGTTTAATTACCCCAAAAATTTAATTACATAAATCTGCATATTTTATACAAATAAATATTTCATGTTGTATAAAAAATAGTTATATATTTTCCATGATAAAAATATTTACCACATCACCAGCTATTTTCTGCTCAGAAAACCACTAAACCACTAGCAACCAAACTTTAAAATATGAAAAAGAACTGGAAGCCTGCAAATTGATGCATATTCAGATAAAGCAGTCATTTATTTAGGAGGGTAACTATTTAAGTTAGTTTTTAGTGTATGGCAAATAGGACACTTTACACATTTATTATATATATACAGCTTACTTTAACTGTTCCATAAATTCTTGGAATAGTTCAAATATGAATAAATGGTAATCTTGGTGTTTTTTTATGCAATCTATAAAAAATATCTTTATGTCTACACTGAAGGTTCTTTTAAGAAAACACTGGTCAAGAGTGGCCTTTTTTGATGACAAAGTTTTGAATGACAAACAGCACATATTAGAACATGATTTGGTTTCCTAATATTCATTAATGAATGTTCAAAATTTTCAACAAATAAACTGTATGAATCTACAGTGCAAAACATTTACATTTGTATTTTATGAACAAGTACTTATCACAAATGCTCACACTGGACATTAATGAATATCACACATCTACTTCTTTTAATATTTATTACTTGTGCTATTTCACTGTTATCCACCTGGTGTGATATTTTCTTTCACTGATATCAGCTATAAATTATGGAGAAAAAAGTATGAAGCTCTAGTCTTTGGATGAAATCCTTAGTAATAATCATAATTTTAAGCAAATTCATCAACAAAAGGTCCTTTCAACAACAACGTGAACCCTACCAAACACTCAAACATAAACTGTGGACCCTTGAAGCTTTGTTAAACTAGTGCCATTAAGTTGCAGTTCCTTCTTCTTCTCGGGATCAGTGAAGAGGCGAGGTTTTGACTTCAAACCCAAAACATTCATTACAAATTTGACAAAGATTGG